>CAJHQQ010004214.1:0-31264 GCA_905132885.1 Moricandia moricandioides
GAACAAGTAGTTCCTAAACAATCTATCCACCATATGAGCTTCTGTTTATATCTAAAATTGCTAAGAAGTGTTAATGATCATCTTTGTTTCTTGTTGTGGATGAGTAATCTTTGTTTTTTTGCTGTCAATGAGCAAAACAAGAAAGATTCCATTTGTGTCACCATATCTAACCTCCCTCTCGATTTTCGTCTCAATTCATGTTTATGCTTTTAATTTGTTAATTAGAGTAACTAGATAAATACCTGTGTTACGCCGCGGGACAAAAAATTATTAAATATTTATATTATTTTATCTTATGTAGTTATTAATGATTTTATTTTTCTTTGCTTAGATATTTAAACGTTTAGCTTAATTTTAAAATATATTTTTTCTTGTTGGCTTTGCAACTTTTTCTTATTTAGTACCAATCACAAGCCTGTTTTTTTCTAGTTACATACTTAATTGTAATACAACACAAGGGAATTATACATTACTCCTATAACAACATTTTTTTTTTTTTTTTGAAAGTGGTATACGGGAGTATTTGTTATTAGTTGGATTCCTTTAACAAAGTGTTAAACAAATTTTGTGTGCTAAAGCTAGAAACATTTCCAACCTTTTAGACCTACGATTTTAGTTAAAAACTAACAAAAGGAACGTACAAAGAATTATCGTTTTGGTATATTGGAGTTTCTGCACACATTTTATTAAGAGGCTTCCTCTTTTAATTTGAGAGTTGATATATATATATATATATATATATATATATATATATATATATATATATATATATATATATATATATATATATATATATATATATATATATATAATATATATATATATTTATATATATTTTGCAATAATGATTGTGAATAAATGATACTTTCAAATGATTGCGTCCAGATTTACATTTGAGTGCTCCTTGAAGTTTTTTGTCCTTGTCTTTTTATATTCCTTTCTGTTCTGAAATATAATCTCTGTTTTTCTTTTCAAATATGATAATCAAAACCGATCTTTTGATTTTGGGACCACAATTAATTTAATCAGTTTTTAATGAAAAATATTAAAAAAAAAATGTTAAAAAAAATCTATTTCAGACTATATTCCAATGTTTCATTTTAATATATCCAAAACTGTGTCTCTGATGAAAACATAAAATAACTGAACCAAGGATCTGAAATTTTTTTACCAAAGAAGGAAAGAAAGCAACCTAAGAAACATAAGAAGTAGTTTCTGTATGTATACTTTTATATGACTTAAGGGATGTTACAATATTTTTAGGGGATCTTTGAAAGCATTACAGAGCAGTAAACAAATAAGAGAAAAACAAGAATTAAGATTGAAAAAGAGGTTTTATTGATCGTTTGAATAGGAACTACAACGTTTGGTATATAAACCCTAGTTTTAGCCGCCTAATTCTAGTGTTTTAGTCTCTGAATGTCGATCTCTTTTGCTAGGGTTTGGATTCCATTTTTTATAGTTCATTAGATGTTGATTATTAGGTTAAACATTTTTATATTCAGAAATACAGAAGGATCTCTCTTTGTAAAAAAGTCTCATTTTACCCTAAAAAGGGATGGAAGAAGAAATTTGCACTGGTATTTGGTGCAGCTTGTATAGGTCTCCATCTGATAGTAGGCCTCTCTTGAAGGTTGAAATTGCGGTGGAGGCATTGCATCATGGGATGACAACCTTTTCTTGATTTAAGCGTGCTATATAGCTGCACAAGGGCTCAACTCGATTCTGGAGGATCTCAGAGAGGTCGTCAGTCGTCTTCTCGAGGCTTCTGCTATTTGTGAATTTCTCTACGAACTTATCTGTCAAGGTTGAGAAGGAGCGTATCGACCCATTGGACTGGTTAATATACCATTGTATGGCAGGTCTCGTCAAAGTTGATCTGAAACCCTTATACATGGTAGCTTTCCTTAGCTTTTTCCGGATTGCTACAGTGAGCATCTGTTGCTTGTATAGGGCCACGTGATTATGCGGTCGTTGGTACCGTCGTACATCCTCATGTTGGGGAAGGAGAACTTTCTTGGCATCTCTACCAATGGAATCTCGTCTGAAAAGGGAGTACCAGCGTACGAACTGGGATCACTTCTCCGGATCGTAGGTACCACTCCCGGAAGTCTTTCCACCATGGATTGGATGGCGTCTTGTTTTTTAGAGAACACCCGCTCCAGGTAGACAGTCACGGAGGACTTCTTCGCCGTTACTCCTTCTGGTATCTCTTCATCAATTTCCATCTTAGAATCGACGTCTTCAATGAGATCGATTAGAGTTCTCCCTACATCACCAGTTCCCGCAGCGGTATCTCCATTCAGTGGTGGAGGCTGCCGAGTATCGTTGCCTTCGGTAGTAAGAGTTTATAAAGACTGCATAGGTCAAACCTAGGTTTGAAACAAACGTCGCTTGCTGCCCGTTGTGTGTAGGGTTTGATTCTCTCCGCGGAGAACGTGGTTCCAAGCTTTGAGCTGTGAGAGTTTCTTTGCACTTTGCTCCAGCAGCTTGGAGTGTTCGCCTAGCGCGTTCTTCAAAGCTTGAACTTCTAAGAGAAGCTGGGATTTGTCCATGGTTGTGTCTTGAGATTTATGCAGCTCGGTGACCTGACTTTGTAGAGCGTCGATTTGATTTTTCAGCTCGATATCTCTCGGAGTAAATTGAAGTCGTTCGTCTTGTTCGTTTGTTTCCACCGTCACTAACTCAGATTATGTTTCTCCTTCTAATGCTAAACTGTGAGGATATATTTAGGAGGGAGGGATCTTTGAAGGCACTACGGAGCAGTAAAAAAACAAGAGAAAAAAACAGTAATTGAGACTAAAAAGGAGGTTTGATTGATCTTTTGAGTACAAACTACAACGTTTGGTATATAAACCCTAGTTATAGTCACCTAATTCTAGATTCTTAGCCTATGAATGTTGATCCGCTATTCTAGGGTTTGGATTCCCCTTTTATAGCTCAGTAGATGTCGATTATTAGGTTAAACTCTTCCATATTAAAAAGTATGGAAGGATCTCCCTTTATAGAAAACTTCCATTTTATCCAGAGGTAGGAATGGAATCAACGATTTCGGCTGGGATCTCTCTAGACAGAAATCTGAAAGCTGGTATCCTACTTGGAGGCTAAAAGAATTTTTTGCGGGATTATTTTTTTCCAACAAGAAACATCCAACTTTCTTGACTGCAAAAGCATAGTTCTACTTCTTGGCTAACTTTCAACTTTCTTAAACATGAGGTGTCGTGTAATTAACATCATCGGCAAGTAAAGCCCCTATAATTATTAGTATGACTATGAACTTGTCATTGTCTGAGATTCTGATATCTTATTAAAAACAGTGATTAATACTTGGGTTTCAAATCTACACATTCCAATAGCTTAAATATCACTAAGAATCGATAATAATGATCACAAAATATATCAAATTATTATGTAGTTAAGAAAAACAAACGTAGACTATAATTTTCTATGTTTTAAGAATAACTAGATTCTGACCCGTCCTTGAAACGACGGGTATATTTTTGTTTTAATTTTGTAAAAAAGTTTGATTTTTATATTTATGTTTTTTCTGCATCATATTTGTGTTTAACCATTTATCAATAATATAAATGACCTAATATTATTAATATAAAATGATAATATATAAGTAATAAATAGTTGGATTAAACATAGGGGGATTTGCTAAAAACAACATAAAATTTCAATTTAAACCTATAAGTGTACCCCAATTTCAATCAAATGCAAAACCAACCTATAAGGGTGATAAAAGTACTATTTATCCCTTATGACCAAACAAAAAAACAGAAGTGTATTTTACGTTTTTATCCTTTGTTAGTCTACACGTAACAGAAAGAAGTCTACGTATATGTAGACCTCGTACGAAGTCTATTCATTCGGTAGACTTGTTATGTAGTCTATACAATAATTTTATCTAATAATTTAATTTTAAAAATGCATAAAATAATTGTTGTAATATTTTTAACTAATCATTAATATAATGGATAATATGAAGTAAAAAACTTAAAATTTTATATAATTAAACATTTTTAAGGAACATTTAGGATTTGAGATTTTTGGTTAAGGGGTTCGTAGACATATTATAAAGTCTACATATATGTAGACCTTTTTTTCAGTCTACACACAATTTAACCTAACCGGATTTAACCAATATAATTTGATAATCAAATAAAACATTACGGTTTGAGATTTGTGGTTAAGGGGTTCGTAGACATATTATAAATTCTACATATATGTAGACCTTTTTTTCAGTCTACACACAATTTAACCTAACCAAATTTAACAATATAATTTGATGATCAAATAAAAAATTTACGGTTTGAGATTTGTGGTTAAGGGGTTCGTAGACATATTATAAAGTCTACATATATGTAGACTTTTTTTTCAGTCTACACACAATTTAACCTAGTATATAAATACGATTTCTCAAGCTTTTCAGGTAAAAAAAAAAAACTAATCTTCGCCGTATCTCTCTCTAGGCGATTTCCGGCGAGATTCCGGCGAACTCGATCCACGCAGTTTCCCATCCGCTTCGTCTCTGTCTCCTCCATTGCTCTGGTAAGTTAAATGTCTCTGTTTTACCTCTTTGTTGATAAAAAGTGACCACCTTTACCTTTTTGTCTTTTCAAATCTGAGCCGGCGACTTCTAAGGAACGGTGCTTCTCGTCCAAATCTCTGCTTCCGGTCAGTATCATGGCTTCTACTTCATCTCTCTGTCCTAGCCAGCAAGGGACTGTGCTTCATCTTTCCAATGTACGTCTCTCTGTCATCTCTATCTCTCGTTTAACTAATAACCTAACAAGCTCATCCTTGTTTACTAACCTTTTAGTTTCTTTTGATTCAGATCTGAGTCGGTCAGTCTTAGATCCATTTCTCTAACGAGCATTGCATCCTCTCTAATCCATTTCTCTGCTTCCGGTGAGTCTACTTCATTTTGAAGTGTAGTATGAAGTTTTGAATTTGTAGACTGAAATTTTGAATTTGTAGACTGAAATTTTGAATTTGTAGACTGATATTTTGAATTTGTAGACTGATATTTTGAATTTATAGACTGATATTTTGAATTTTGTAAACTGATATTTTGAATTTGTAGACTTCTCATGTAAACTGATGTTTTGAATTTGTAGTACACTGATGTTTGAATTTATAGGCTTCTCGTGTAGGCTTCATTTTAAATTGTAGACTTCTCGTGTAGAATGCACTTATATAATTCTTTGTTTATGTCTTCTTGGTGCATGTTACAAAATGGAAAAGCCTGATTTCCTATCGAGGTTGTATACTCTAGGGAGGAGCTCAAGAACTGTGAGTAACAGACGGTTGTATCAGGCTTTTGTACCAGACATATGGTTGTAACAAACTTATGTAATTTGCTTGCAGCAGACTTAAGTATTAGTCTTCTTTTACAGAAGACTTTTATAGAAGTCTGGTATTCGACTATATATCAAAATATCATCATTTGTATCAGTATAGTTTTCTTCTTTCAGAGATTTTAATTCATATTGGACCAAAAGTACAATTCCAATACAATCCAGAGATTTACATATTAGTCTTCCTTTATAAGAGACTTAAAAAGAAGTCTACTTTTTGTTCAAGAAGACTAACATGTTGGTCTGCACGACAGAAAGTAACATTAGAACTCAAAGTAATAGAAAAAATAAGACCTACGATTTCAACAAAAGTTCATCAAATAAGACAACATCCAAAGCGACAATACAGCTGATAAGTTAAATACATAAGACATAAGACAACATCCAAAGCAATAAGACACCATCCAAAGCAATAATACAATTGATCAATTCAACACATAAGAGATAATACATAAGACAACATCCAAAGCAGTAAGACAACACTGGTTTAACCTGGACAGTTTGGATGTGACCTGGTTGTTTGCACTGTGACAATTAACGTAGACTTACTAATATGTCTACAATTGTTTCCTAGCAATATAGCAAAATCAAAAGTATTATACTTTCATAATTACAACATTTTTTCTATCCAAAATCACTCAAACCCATTAGGATTAACTATTACACACTTTCAAACGAAAAAATTGTGAAAACATTTAATGCATAGTACACAAATTAACTTTTAATATAAATTTCAACTCCATGTTCAGTCTACAACGTGGTAGACTTTCTTTTCAGTTTACATCCGTAGACGGTCAGATAGGTCTACTCTTTGGGTTAGTTTTTGCAATTGACCATTTTACGGGTTACTTTTTATAGTTGAAAAAAAGTTGTGATTTTATATAAGCAGACTTCGTTTTCAGTCTACAACTTCAAAAATGTTAGTTTTCGCTATTGACCAGAATTTTCCAGGATTTGACTTTCAGAGGTAGACTAAATATACAGTCTACATATTTTAGTTTTTTTGAATGAGGTTAGTTTTGCAATTGACTATGTTTGACTTTTTAGGGGGTAGATTGAAATGAACGTCTACAGATTTGCAGACTTCGCAAGAAGTCTACTCTCAAATCCGACAAGTCAGTTTTGCATTTGACCAAAATAAAAAAATAGACTTCATAGGTAGTCTACATTTTTTTTCTGGAAGAGAAGACTGCATCTGAAGTCTACATATTAAAAAAATAATAATTAATTTTAAAAAGTTTTAGTCAAACACAAAACTAACCTTTTCAACGCAGTCAAAATTTTGGTCAAATGCAAAACTGACCTTAAGTAAACTTCTTCGGCAGTCTACGCTTCGTAGACTTATGTTGAAGTCTGCTTATGAAAAGTCAAAAGTTCATTCAAATGCAAAACTAACCTCTTTTGCGTAGTCGTCTTTGTAGGTTTACGTACTTTTTTGTTTTTGTTGTCAAAGGTTAAGATGTAGACTGTTGGGGAAGGCTACGTTACAAAAAAAAAATCCGTTTAGTCAATTGCAAAACTGACCTGTGCGTTGACAAATAGACTGCATTATATGTCTACATAAGGGCGTAGACATATAAAACAGTCTACTATCGCGACACATATATGAGAAACGACTTAAACCATGGAAATAGTTACCTTTTTGCAGTGTGAAGCTCGTTTCTAGCCTTTTCAACCGTCCAAACTCCAATAATGACCAAAAGGAAACATTTTTGACGATTCACAAGTGAAAAAACACGAAATTATGAAGTTTATGATTATGAAAATGAAGGTTAAGAGAGATTTTTAGATGGAAATGTAGAGAAAATGAGAGGAAATGAAGATTTGCTTGTTTAGAATGAGAAAAAAGTGGTTGAAAATTCAATTCTAAAGCTTTAAGAGATCAAAATGGTGGTTCATGGTGGTTGAAAATATTGATGATGATGGCATAGTTGTAATTAAGAAGAAATGTTTAGGGTGTATTTGGTTTTTTGTATTTTTCGAAATTAATAAATAAATAAATAATAATGGCAAATTTGTAAATAATTCAAAAACTTATGGGTATTATGGAAAATTCAATGATGAATAGTAACTAAAAAAAAAAGAGGTTGGTTTTGGGTTTGACTTGAATTTTTAGGTTGTTTTTGAAAAAAACCCTTTATCAATAGATAATGTTCCAGTTTTAATAGAATATTTTTTTTTGAAAAGTTTAATTTTTATATTTATGTTTTTTCTGTAATCATATTTGTGTTTAACCATTTATCAGTAATATAAATGACATAATATTATTAATAAAAATAATAATATATAAGTAATAAATAGTTGAATTAAACATATATCAATAGGTCATGTTCCAATTTTAATAGAATAAATAGAAAAGAGTAATACATAAGTAATAAATAGTTGGACCAAACATTTATCAACAAGTCATGATCCTGTTTTAATATAATAGATTTCAACTTTTATACATATTAAATTTGAAATTATACATATTAAAATTTAATAAAATTAATAAATCACCCCAGATTGTTCCCTTAGACATACATGTTTGAAATATTGTTATTCTCACAAATATATTGAGAACAAGACTTATTTGGAGACTTTAACTCCTTCTCTGAACCCGAAGAACTCAGTCTCTTCTTCCTTCAGAATATACTACATAAAGCATGGAAGCCGATTGTTATATCATGTTGCCGCGTTCTCAAAGAGTTTTGTTTTGTACGTTGTCAAGGGTTTGGTGGAAGGCAGAGCGATAAGTTTTCATGTGAAGCTGTTTTGTTCCTTTATCTATAATCTTAGTTCCTAAAATCTTGACAGGAGAGAAGGAGAAGCAAACACTTTACAACTTACAAAATTATGTAACTGAAGAATGAGAGAACTTCAGATATGAGGAGAGTTAAAACAATGACTTACTATGAAATAGTAATATATAGCCTTGTGTAGCAGCACCGATTAATAAAGAGTTTGAAAGAACATGGAATGTTAAAAAAAATCATTGGACGGAATTATAATACATAAATGTAAATGGTCTCCCTAAAACCGATATTGACTGGTCTTCTCAATGTTTCAAAGAATTCTTGTGACTTGTTTTCATTGGCTCATATCAAATAGTATTTTGTTGAATAACAAATCTATAAACATTGTTCAAAACAAATTAGAAAAAACATTGACTTTTAATCTGAAGCCACAGGTGATCGAATCAGTGTAACATTAAATACGTTCAGGCGACTATGGTGTCTCTGGTCATGCAATCGCAGAAGCCAAAAATTCAGACTTGTGAGTAGTGTATTTGAAAACAAGCATAATCTGAGTACCAAACTATAACAAATCTGAAATGATGAGGGCAATGAGATAATGGGCCTTGTTGTTTCACCAACCAGATGACTCATCTGGATGGTGATGAGAGTGTTATTTGTTTAGGCATTAAAATTGCAAATCATATGGATGATCCATCTGAATGATTTTTTAAAATTTGAGGTTTAATTTTAGAAGTTAGCACACTGGAACAAATCAAATCATCTGACTGGAGATGGTTCACTCAAAATGTCAAATGTTGATTTTGTCCCTCATAAACTTCACAAATTACAAACCTAATATTATTTTCACTCTCGTATCTATGTTTGCCATCACTCTCAAATCTCTCTCTCTCTCTCACTCTCTCTCTCTCTCTCTCTCTCTCTCTCTCTCTCTCTCTCTCTCTCTCTCTCTCTCTCTCTCTTTGTTGGTTTGTGTATTATTTTTGATTGTTGTTGCTTGCTGGTCATTCAAGGGACGTAAAGCTCTAGGTTACTCGTTTGCTTTGTGGCTTATTTTAATATTTGATTATTTGTTAGTAACATTGTCGATTTCTGCTCGCTGAAGGTTAAATATGTGTTTTTGCAGGACATATTAAGACTTCTAATTGAGGATGATGAGCTGGATTTGTTATTTGATGAGAATCAGCACATGTATACTGTTATAGAGGAAATGTTTGGAGTGACAGAAGCTAATATTGATAGACAATTGATTAGGACAAACCGAGGTGCAGGTTGGCGACGTGTGCAACGTTTTATGTTTGACTATGAAGTACAATGCTATGACATTCTACGCATGAACTAGGCAAAATTTAGGAGTTTATGTAAGATACTATCAGAAAAGTATGGATAGTGGAGTCCTTTAACATTTACCTTGAGGAGAGTGTTGCAATGTTCGGAAAATGGTTGGACAAGACTTAACTGTACGGGTTATAGTAGAACATTATCAGCATTCACTTGGAACCGTGAAAAGGAAGCTTGATGAGGTTTTCAGTTCTGTCTTGAAACTTGCAGTAGACATTTTGAAGTTGAGAAGGAATGAGTTCGCAACTGGTAGTCCTTTTCTAGTTGATAATCCAGTGTATTGGCCTTACTTTAAGAACTGCATAGGTGCTTTAGATGGCACTCATATTCATGTTCGTCCACCATATGGGAATGTTGCGCCATTTAGAGATAGAAAGGCTAATGCAACCATGAATGTGTTAGCCATATGTAATTTCAGCACGAGATTCATATACGCTTATTTTGGGGTTCCAGGGAGAGCACATGACACGAAGGTTCCTAACATACTGTGCTACTGAAGAAGCTTATTTTCCTCACCTTCCAGCTGGAAAGTACTACTTTGTCGACTAAGGTTACCCAACCAAAGATGGTTACTTAGGTCCTCATCGCAAAACTAGATACCATATATATCAGTTTAATAGAGGAGGTCCACCGTCAAACAGTAAGGAATTATTTAACTGCACGCATTCTGGTTTGAGATCAGTAATTGAAAGGACTTTTGGTGTATGGAAAGCTAAATGGAGGATTCTAGACATAAAACACCCCAAGTATGAGCTGAAGAAATGGATTAAGATTGTGACAGCAACAATGGCTCTCCATAACTTCATCAGAGATTCACAGCATGAAGATTATGACTTTTCACATTGGGAAGCAATGGAATCATATGAACAACATGTGATGAACTACATTATGAGCATGTTCCATACATACTAGTAGGTGATAGAGTGATGGAGGTACACATGACTCTATTACTCTGGAGATGGCAAGAGGAGCTAGACTTCCATATTAGCATCATACATGTATGGTTCTTTGTCAGTTTAAATCTTCCTTGCTAGGTGATAGTACTAATGCTTATTGACATTTTAGGAATGTGTAATGGTTATGGAGCATAAGCAAGCGGATCTTAAACTAGATGGCTCAACTCTTCAAGTTTAAATTGTGTTTCTTAAGCTTTTATCTTTAAAACCTTGTTACCGATGCTTTTGAAACTTTATATCACATTTTGTTATGTGGGTTTTCATCTTTTATATTCAAATATTTTGAAACTTTATATCACATTTTGTTACGTGGGTTCTCATCTTCTAGATTTAAATATTTTGAAACTTATAAATTTATGAATGTCAAAATGCAAATTTAAATAAAATTTATAAATGTATATGAAATAGGAATTTATAAATGTCAAAATGCTAATTTTAAAATAATTGCAGTGTAAATATATTTTAGGCTGAATTATAAAAGTTAATATAATTAAAATTAATATCAAACATATGATTAAATCAAAACAAGGGTATATTAGTAAGAGTTGATTACAGTCAAAGACACTTTTTATCTTTCTTTTACAGTGAGAGACACTTTCTACATTTGAGAGACTTTCTAGTGGGACCTATGCGTTTTTTTGACATATTCATCCTTAATAAGAAGGAAGAGATGTTTGTGGACATGGATACATGAATGTTTGTGGACATAAGTACATAAATGTTTGTGGACAAAGCAAGTTGTGGACGAACGATTTTAATGTACATATCTCTTATACACATCTACATCATGTATGAATGATATTGACTATATAGTATCAATGATATTGTTTGAACCAATAAATTGTGGACATAGAAATTGTGGACGGGTTGGTCGTGGATATACTATCATAGATCAACTATCAATAAACTGGTTAAACCATTTTTGTGGATTAGTAAAAACAAAGTACATTAATAAAGTAACAATCTAGAAACATGGGAAAGTTTAAAGCTTTCAGGCAGATTTGTGGACAAAAAAGACTTTAGGCAAATTTTGATAATGTGACATCTATGTACACAAACCTTGCCTACACTACACTATGATTCCCAGCAGCAAATTACTTTCTTAAAATTATCAAACTAATGGCACAATTTTTTCTACCTAGAGACTTCGGTTTCATCATCTTTTCTGACCCTTTAATCGAGAGTTTACTAAAGATTCTCGAACACAATGCAATATAGTTACTCGCTTATACTTAGCTACAAAGAGAATAAATTTGAGAGTTTACTACTAACAGTAAACCATTCTATAAAGAGTGTACTCTAACCATCACTAACAAAACTAATATATATTTGACTTGCACTTTAATATATATGTTTTCATATTTTGTTAAAATATGTTAATTTCATATTGAACATTTTTTTCATGTATAATGAACTCATAATCAAAAATGTTTCTTCAACGTTTGGTGTCCATGTCCACAACGCTTCCACTGTGTGATGGAGAGAACTCGAATGACGACGACAACTCCGGACGGCCACGGTAGTGGAGCTAAGCACGGTGGAATGATGCTGAGGTGATGAGTGAAGCTTCAACAATAGATGAGACAGCAACGAGGAGATCTTGTGGTGAGGAGATGCGCTGTGAGAGGAGGAGATTACGGCAGAGATGTCCACGATGAAAATGAGCTTTGACGGAGATACAAAAGACGCCATGAAGAATTAAAATGTTGTTTTGACCCACCATTATTTTCTGATTACAACTTCTGATATTTTTTTTATTAAACAAATATTTTTTGAAGTAAAGAAAGAAAATGTTGCTTGGTAAAGTTAATATGTAAAGGAAAAAAATTCTTCGTCCATGAACAAAATATAAGAAAGAGAAAAGTGGGTGAATTAAGTTAAAAGGGTATTGAAGTCTTTCTATCATGAAAAAGTATGCTTCATGCACTATGTGGCCTAGAATGAAATAGAGAAGTGAGAAAGTGGTTGTAGATGTAAATCTTTCTATTAGTAATTTGTTTAGTAAACTTATCTGGATGGAAATGAAAAAAAAAAAAAAAACATAAGTTCATTTAGATGATTCATCCAAATGAACTTTTTGGATGGACAAACAAACAATTCCATTAAATTTGGATGAATCATTTGGATGAATCATATAAATGGATCAACTCGATGGATATGACATATGGTGAAACAAAACGCCCCAATATACATCTTTATTCTAAAACCCACAAAATATAGCTTATATGTGACACAAACTTTCAAACAGACTCCGAAGAACAGCAGCATCCAAATTACTACATGCAATCAAATTACCAATATACCACATTACACAATCTACCCTAACATAAAAAAACTAGATACCGTATTCGAAATTTCTATGCAAATCAACTGAATACGAATTAATTCCTAACAAAATAAAAACTAAAGCTCCATCAAACCACCATAATAATTGAAATTGTTAACAAAAATAAAATACTTCAATAGAAAGCAGAGATTCTGATTAAATATTGCATAGTGATTCACCGAATTGCAGCCAAAAAAATATGAATGTAACCAATCTAATTCATTAATTAATAGCAAACATAAGAAACGCACCATATTAAATAGACGTGCGTCGAGTAATATGATGACCGAAAGGTATGAAAACGGTTGCATATCCATAGATTCTAGTCAAACCTTGAGAACTCTGGTACTCTTTAATCTGTCTCCTCGTGTAGGGAACCGCTATCCTTCTCATTCAGCTTCTCTCTGCTCGTATTAGTGGTGCGATGGGTCAAAATTTTTATGGGAAGAGTATCCGACTTAGGTGAGGATACGGTTTTAGGTTAAGCCGGATATTGATTTGTTGTTTGTTAAAAATGATGTGTACAGTTGAAATAATCTGGTTGGTTTTAAAGTTTTTTCATTTATTCACATGGCAGCCTTAGAAAACTTGAGAAAGCTTATGTGTAATCTCATGAACAAAGATTTGTGTTATTATTGTGTTGATTTGTCCGAGCTTTATTCTTGATTTTGCTTTCAGTGGATCTTATAATTGTTTCTAGGAGATGCTGAGTACGCTCTGTATATGTGTACTTATGTTTTAGAAGTGATCTGATTACTGGTTGACTTTGGTTTCTTCGGTTTTTCATAGTTGTAGAATGCACTGCTCGAGTTTGTGAAAGTGGTGAAGGCCAAATAACAAGTTGTAGATGGAACTCTGCATCAACTAACTCTATAGATCATGGAGGCTAGAAAGAAGAATCTATACGAAGCAAAAGTGTGTGTGAAACCTTGGATAAACTTCAAGTAGTTAAATGAGTTTATACCTACCAGTGATGATGCATCTACCATACTCCCTCAGATCTTGGTTGCCAAAAAAGTAAGGAGTATGACTAAGGAAATAAAAATTTTAGGGATACCTTCTTGTATATAAGATATAGATTGTGAATTTGATCGGTGAAATGTCAATTTTTCTGTTTTCCATCGCTACAAGGTGGTCCTCACAACATCCACAATGCAGCTCTTGCCATGCCTTGAAAGAAGTACCATTTCAGATTACAAAGCTTACATACAACACATGAAGAAAAACACTCAAGTTTTAGCATCAGCTCTTCTTAAAGGAAAATGCAGACTAGTTATAGGTGGGAACAGACAACCATTTGTTGTTGTATGGTCTCACTCCTTTGGGCTTAACTGGTACGAGAATTCACTCAACCTTACCTACCATATTTTAGAATGTGTCATATATTTTTTATGTGTCTCATTTTTCAGGGAAAGTCTACATGAAGGTGTGTGAGATGTGCAATATAACTGATATACTCAAATTAATCTTTAAGCTACTCTCTCAAATAAGAGTTTCATTATATTACTTAAGGATCAAATTCATAAGAAATGGGAATCACACAATAGACTTATGGTTTCAAGTTAAGCTAAGCCAGAAATAAGAAAACGATAAAACAAAACAATAGATAAATAAGTATTGTCATAGATAGATTTTTTTATCAAGTAGTGTAACAGACATATAAGTGTTAAATCTAGGAAAATCAAACAAGATATTCAAAACTGTAATCAATAGATATCAAGTGTTTGAAAGGTTCAGTTCTAGAACTCGAATTCAACAAGTAAGTTTCCTAGCTCTCGCTACGGAACACTATCAGATGCTTGACTCTAATCTAAAACCAAATCTCGCTGCGAATAAGTATTTAGTCCAACAGGATTCGAGTTCCCTTAATCGATTACACTCTCATGTCTCTCAATTGTCTTATGATCTTAGGCTCTAGTTAGCTACTCTAGATCCTAGTATTACAAGTTATCATGGATAGAAATCTATGAATAACCCTATCAATCAATCAATCATCAGTCTGACATTAAGCTCATGAAATCCCTAAATCTAACAAGGTGATTACTTAGACAAGATTAAAAAAACAAAAATCAAAGACTGAGTAGATAAATAAATAAAACCACACGAGTTCCAAGAAGACTCCTGAAGGAGTTCTTATCTTCTCTCCCGACCTCAAAACAAACATAAAAGAAAGATAGCCATTTAAAAAAATATTACAAGGTTTAAGACACGTTCTAGTCTCTTTTGTTAATAAGAGAAACTTCTAGGCAAAAGTGAAATTCTTGAAAGTTTATCAGGAGGAGTGTCGTTTGAAAACCATATTGGTGTCGCTCGACACTAATACACAACATCAACAACTTACTCTCGCACATCAAACAGACCAGTCTTCAGTAAAATTAGCATAATTTACGATCGAACTGTCTGCTCAACCTCAAACCGGTGGCATTGGAAAGCTAACTCAAATTTTTATATTGTGATCAAATATGAGCTCAATCGCACTGTAGGAATTTATCCATCAGTGGCTAAACTTCTGACACATCTTCACAGAGTTGCATATCAAATAGCTTTAGAATCTTCAGAATTACCCAAAACCGATCTGAACCTAAAAAGATTCTAAAATGACTCCAAATATATAATATAGACTCGAAATAAGACTTATATCATGGTAAAAATGGGTAAAAACCATGGTATATCAACTCCCTCCGACTTATCCTTTGCTTGCCCAAAATAAAAATAGAGAATAAACCTGTTGAAGAGGTTTGAAAACGCAAGGACTCACCTTTCTTTAGAACACCACCATCAGCTCTAAAATGTTACTGATATGTTGTGTTTTTGACACATTGTACATATGATCTCTAAATTATTTTCAGGTTTTTACCGAGTCTTATTTTTTTTTGAGTCATTACAGGTCCAGAGTAAATCATGGAGCACTTGGATGGACGTATGCATAAAAGAGTGCAAACTGAAGATATTTTGTGTGGAGCAGCGGTGCGGAGCAACCCTAATGGAGCAGCCGCTCCATAGCTGGAGATTTTTAAGGAAGTTTCCAAATATTTTAAGATTTACCCTAAAGATCCCTCCTCTTTCCCCGAGCCGCCTGCGACGCCACCTATATATCCTTCTGAGTTTCATGTTTACAAACTAGTTCAGGTTTTACCTAGAACAGAGACCTTAGAAGAAATCTTGCGATTTTCTACCATGTAAGGGAGAAGGATTAATTATCTCTATTGATTTAGAGAAGATTCCTTGCCCCAGCAATTGTTATCCATGTTTTCTTTATCATTAATCTCTGTATTTTTTTGTTTTATGGCTGAGTAGTCGATTTACTTAGTCTAGGGTGCTAAGGTGTTAGATCCATTGAGTTAAACATAAATAAGTCATCATTCGATTGTCTTCATTTATTGTTTCACTTAAGGCTTACATTAAATTAATCCCTTAGTGTATGAATCTAGGTTTTACTTATACACCAAAAGTGTCATAGGTTCTAGGTATAACATGAATGAGCATCTCATCTGTAACCAATCAAAGTATATGTTAGGGTGATTTGTGAACTAATAGAATCTGTCCACTAAGGTTTATCATCGAGTCTCAATCCAAACGACAATTTAGGTGTTGATGTCAACTGATAAAAGGAGAGACACCACGAGAGTTGGTCGATCTATTCGAGTATTTTGAGTTCCAGACTAGTGCTTTCACTAATCTTGAATAATTGTTTGGCTCATGATCGTTTCACACATGATCCTTCACCTGAGGCTCAGTTTCTTTTTCTTTTTTATCTGAAACCCCTAAACCAATCTTGTTACTTGCTTGTCACGATTTCTTTTAGTTTAAAAACCATCAATTGTTTTAGCTTGATATCGACTTGTAAGAGCAAAGTGTAAAAACGGTCTTGTAGAATTGAATCAAAAGTATTAAAACTACTACTGTTAACGTGCAATAGACAAAGCTCTAATTTTACTGAACCAAGTTTTGGCGCCGTTGCGATGGGAACCAGCTTTTTTACCTCTGTTTTTCGGCAAGATATTTAGTCTAAAGCCTCTAACTTGTATTACCTTTCTGTTGCAACTGATGTTCCAGGTGTATGACCAGTAGAAATATTCAAAGAAACACCCCATGAGCTTTAGTCACTCTAAGCAATCATTATCTTTCTGAGACACACACACACGATCTGGAACACCCTGGCTTTGGATCTCTATTTCTCCAAAAATTCTGGCATGTCGAGATTACACTAGAAAGACTAAGGTCCATTTAACTTGAACCTAATCTTGACTGAAATTCTTTTTGTCATGGGCTTTGGATCATGGAAACGAGATTACACTCAAGATTTCTTATTCTTTATATCCATCTTGCTGATCTTGAGTGGCTAGCTCATCTTTAGCTAGTACCCACCTTGAACCCCTAAGCCTTTATTCCGCACTCATGCATTTTATTTTTCAGTATCTTATGTGCAGATATGCGGAAAAGGGCCGGAGAGGAAAGGATTGATGGAGCCTCTTACTCATTACTGCTGCAGTACAATAGAACAGTCAAGGGAAGCAGGGAGGTATGAACATAACAAGTGCTATGAATGCCAAACAGAAAATAAAGAGTGCAAAGCCAGGAAAATGGTGAGATTAGAGCCATCACAGGAACGTGAGTCATATCTGCTACCTCCTCCTTAATCACTACTGTCTTCATAAAAAAACCCGTAAATAAAGTAATGGAGAAGGGGAAGAAAGAGCAAAGAAAGAAAAGTGTCTCTGGTAGATGAAGAGTGGATGCCAAGTTTGAAAGCTAAGAAAAAGAAGAAGCAAAATGAGTAGAGGTTGTGGACATCAATGAATATATCCTCTCTCGCAATTTTGTGAGATATCTTGCATCCTATACAAGGAAATGGTAGCCCCTAAACACTCTTAACTCCACCTTAAATGGCATGTTTTATACCTAGCATAGTCTACCCTGAATATGCATGTAATGAGAAACTCACGCCACTCTTAACTGAATGTAAAGAGTTTTTTTCTGGAAAGTGTGGCTTTTGCAGGTTTGGGATTACAAGTATGGAGCCATTTTGAACAGCACTCAATGGGTTTCGGTAAGGGTGTGTTGTTTCATTCTTGATGCTTGTATGGTTTAGAAATTCGTGGTTAAAGTATGGTTGCTAATATAAGAGTACCCACAATTTCAAGGTACTTGATTTTGTTTGAGGTCAAAAAAGGATCTAAGTATGGGGGAATTATATATTGTGCATATGTTTTTTAAAATTGTTATGAGGTTTTTACCCAGTCTTTTTTCTTTTTAGTTCTTTTTGAGTCATTACAGGTCTGGAGTAGGTCATGTAGCACTTGGAGGGACACATGCATAAAAGAGTGCAAATTGGAGATATTTTGTGCCGAGCAACCAAATTTAGCAGCGAGATGGAGCAGCCGCTCCACCACTGGAGATTTTTAAGGAAGTTTCCAAATATTTTGAGATTTACCCTAAAGATCCCTCCTCTTTCCCCAAGCCACCTGCGACGCCACCTATATATTCTTTTGAGTTTTATTTTCACAAACTACTTCAGTTTTTACCTAGAACAAAGACCTCAGAAGAGATCTTGCGATTTGCTACCTTGTAAGGGAGAAGGATCAATTCTCTCTCTCGATTTAGAGAAGAATCCCTGAACCCATTTCTTATTTTCTTGCAATTGTTATCCATGTTTTCTTCATCATTGATCTATGTGTTTTCTTGTTTTATGGCTTAGTAGTTGATTTGCTTAGTCTAAGGCGTTAGGGTGTTAGATCCATTGAGCTAAACATAAATAATTCATCATTTGATTTTCTTCATTCATTGTTGCACTTAATACTTACATTAAATTGATCACTTAGTGTATGAGTTTAGGTTTAACTTATATTTCTAGGCATAACATGAATAAGCATCTCATCTCTAACGAACGGAAGTATATGTTAGGGTGATTTGTGAACTAATCGAATCTGTCCACTAAATTTTTATCATCTTGTGTTAATCCAAACGACATTTTAGGTGTTGAGGTCGATTGATAAAAGGAGAGATAACACAAGAGTTGATCGATCTATTCGAGTATTTTGAGTTTTAAACTCGCGCTTTCACTTGATCTTGAATAATTGTTTGGCTTATGATTGTTGTGACATCCGATCCTTAACCCTAGGCTTAGTTTCTTTATAATCTAAAAACACTAAATCATTCATGTTACTTGCTTGTCACGATTTATTTTAGTTGAATCAAATGTTTAAGCTTGATATCAAACTTATACGAGCAAAGTGTAAAAACGGTCCTCTAAAATTGAATCAGAAGTATTAAAAGTGCCACTGTTAATTGTAGTAGATAAAGATCTAATTTTAGTGAACTAGTTGCAAGCCACATCAAATAAGTACCAACCTTATAAGGCACTTCCATGTACTAGACCCTTTCTTAGCAACCTGACCATCCAGCCCATAGCTCACAAGATATCAGCTGACATACCATCTACTGTCCTCATTTCTCAAATAAATGTCTAGGCTTTATCTAGGGAATATTAATAAAATGATACATGGACTCTTACCCCATCAGGTATCTGAACACACGTGTAATTTTCTCTGGTTCTTTTCCTTTCTCTTCTCACTTCACTCGGTCAATGTCTCCTTTTTTTGAAGAGTATCATTTTATTTTTTAACTGACTGAGATTTTTGGACATGCTTTCATGAATCAAGCTCTAATGTTTGCAACCACCAGCTCATGTTCACTTCTTTTTGACCTTTATCCCTTACATAAATATTTTTTTCTTTTCTTTTTTGAAGGGGAAAGAGAGGGGATTAGAAACACACCGACTTTTACCATCCAGGCCTGAAGGAGAAATCTGATCCCGTTTATACCAAGCCCCAAGACAAGCAATTAATATAGAGTACGTTGGAGGTCAGCTTTGGTTCCTTCAGACATTCTTTGCAAGCATGGATATTACTGGCATGTCGATCCACTTTGGTGTTTCCATTCAGTACACCATACAATCAGTAACTCAATACTGGTGCTTGAGAGTGGTTAGGCATTTGATTCCAAGAAAAAAGTTAATCATCTCCAACTGACTCTATTTTGACTCAATAAAACGACTTACTGACACTCAAAACAAAACACATCATCACTAGAAACGTCCCCCAAACTTAAATAACACTGCCTCCAGTGTTATTAAACCTGAATTGGTGAAAATAAATAGATAAAAACTGTAAAACTTTAACAAGGAAAATCGGGTCATACCTGCTGTCTGGATTGAGTGTCGACCGACACTGGCCGGTTGTAGATCAATGCTGGTATATCAACTCGTCTTCCTCGTCGGTTTTTTTTGTTTGTCTCCGAACCGTGTTAACTCGATGCTGCTACTGAGTCATTTTACACTCTGTTTAGAGAGGTGCCGATTGCTGCTTGGGGGGGGGGGGGGGTGTCGTTAAAGACTAACCTCTTAGACTTACGGATCACATTACTACAATCTTCTCTTGTTTCTGATGGTGCACCTGTAACTGAAGGGAAGACAATAAGTACACAAGTAAAATAATGACATAGTCTAATGGTGAATTAATCAGTCCCCGGCAACGGCGCCAAATTTGATATGCTCAAAATAACCTTTAAGCTACTCTCTCAAATAAGAGGTTCATTGTAGTACTTAAGGATCAAATACACATGATCTGTGTATCACTCAATAGACTTAAGGTTTCAAGATAAACTTAGCTAGAAATAAGAAAACAATAAAAAAACAGTAGATAGATATGTAGTGTAACAGATAGATAAGCGTTAAATCTTGGAAAATCAAACAAGTGGTTCCAAACTGCAATCAATAGATACCAAGGGTTTGTAAGGTTCAATTCTAGAACTCGAATGCAAAAAGTTTTCCAGCTCTCACTGCGGAAGACTATCAGATGTCTGACTGTAATCTAAAACCAACACTCGTTGCAATAAGTATTTAGTGCATCAGAATATGGGTTCTGCTAATCGATTACACTCTTGTGTCTCTCGATTAGCTACTATAGATCCTATTATTACAAGTCATCCTGGTGTAGAAATCTATGAATAACTCTAGCGATAATTCAATCACCAGTTTGACATTAAGCTCATGAAATCCCTATATCTAAAAAGGTGATTACTTAGACAAGATTA
Organism: Moricandia moricandioides; assembly: GCA_905132885.1. NCBI lineage: Eukaryota > Viridiplantae > Streptophyta > Magnoliopsida > Brassicales > Brassicaceae > Moricandia > Moricandia moricandioides. Next base: position 20,816 of record CAJHQQ010004214.1, read on the forward strand.
AAGAAACAAAAATCAAAGACTGAGTAGATAAATAAATAAATAAATAAAACTACATGAGTTCCAAGAAGACTCCCGAAGGAGTTCTTCTGTTCTCTCCCAATCTCAAAACAAAACTTAAAACAAAGCATAACCGACAAAAATGGCATAAAAACATAATATAAGGTTTAAGACACGTTCTGGGCTTTTTGTAAATAAGGCAAAATTTTGGGCCAAAGTAAAATTCTTGGATTGATAAGGAGGAGTGTCGTTCGACACCAAAATTGGTGTCGTTCAACATTATGACACAACCTCGACAGCTTCCTCTCGCATGTCAGACGGACCACTCTTCAGTAAAATGAGGTTAACTTTTGTTCCAACCGTATGATCAACCTTAAACCGGTGGCATTGGAAGTTAACTAAAAGATGTATCTTGTGTCCAAATATGATCTCAATCGCAATGAGCGAAGTCTTCCATCTGTAGCTAAACCTCTGATGTATTTGCGTATTTATACATCTGAAATAGCTTCAGGATCTCCAAAGTTAGCCAAAATGTACATGAACCTGAAAAGACTCTGATATACCATGGATTTACCTATGATATATAAAGTATTTTTAGAGTCTTTTATATGCATTTGATATTGTTTTAGACTATTATAGGTACTTATTGGAAGCAATTGGAGCATTCAGGATAACTCAGCAAAAACTCAGAGTCGGATCTAGATTTATGAATAAACCATCGATCGACGTCACACACTGTGCGTCGATCGACGGTCAAGTCGACAACCAGATTGGTGAAGGTTTGAGACATTACAAGTTTTACCCAAAAGTTTCATTAGTTGCAAGACAAGTCCTTGGCCGAAATTTAGACTATTTATTAGGATTTTCTATCTTTGTTTTAGAGAGAGCCTAGAAGACCTAAGAGATAGTTGTCTTCTAAGATACACCAGAGTTATAGAGTTTAGAGTTGGAACACATTGCTACATCTATTGGAGAGAAATATCTGATCATCGTTACAGAGAAGATCTTGAACTCCTAATCATTTTACTCAGTTTATTCTATGCAATTTATTCATAACTTATTCATGTTCTTTATTGCTATGTCTGAGTAGTTCTCTATTAGATTTAGGGTTATTCAATGGTAGTAATCTATTGTTGATTTTATAGAATTGTTAGAGTAATCTTCTTGGTTCTTTGTTTAAGTTACTCTTAATGCTAGGTTGAATTTGATCACCTCAATCTTAGAAATTAGGGTTCTATAGCGCAAGCGAGAGCCTGGTTATAACCTGAAATCTATCTTAAACCATCTAAATAACTAGTAACAAACGGGAGTTGAATTAGATGTTTAGAGAACCCATCAAACCACGAAACCAATAATGTTTAGAATGAGCATCGATCGATGCCATCTTATTGTCATCGATCGACGCTCAGTCGAGATGCGCGAGAGCGATCTCCTAAACCCTAAGGTTTGAGTTCATAACGATGCTTAATAAAACCCTAGCATTCTATTAGTCTGCATTATCCAAACCTACCTGACAATTTCCCTTAAGTTTAATCTCTTAATTTAATCATCACAAACCAAATCAATTTTGGAATCGATTTTATTGTCATTGTTATAATTCATCTAGCTTTTATTCGAAAAAATAAGTCTATTGTGCAATCCTAGAGTCTTTGTGGATTTGATCCCTAAGTACTACACTGAACCACTTATTTGAGAGAGTAAAGTGGGAAATAGGGTTAATTTGAAGGTGAAGTAAAAACACCCACATCAGACTCAAAAACAAATCCAAACATATAAAATAGACTTGATGTACCATGAATTTTAAAAACATTTAGACCATGTTATATATATTCTATTTAGAGTCTATTATATGGGTTTGGAGTATTTTTTTATAGTTTTTTCAGGTTAAGGTATGTTCTGAAAACTTTGGTGATTTTGGAGTCTTTTGAGGTGCAGAACTTCAAAGATGCGTCAAATGTTTAGCTATGGATGGAGAGATTCCATGGGAGATTGATGTGATATTTTGACACAAGATATATATTTGAGTTAGATTTCCAACTCCACCAGTATGATTTCAATTTGCATCCCATAGCAGATGTTATGTCCGTTTTACTTAAGAGTGGTCAATCTGCCTTGTGAGATAAAGTTGTCAAGGAGATGAAGGAATGTCAATCGATGGAGCACCCTTGGTGTCGATCGACGGTGATGCCAGAATGTGGGCCAAGTATATTTCAAGATCAAATTAATCCAAGAAGCCACCAAAAATTACCAGAATACCCCTGACCGACTTTAAACCATATTTATATGTTTAAGCCAATGTGACGGCTACATGCTTTCTATACTTTATTTATTCTTAGTTTTAGGTTAGGAGAGAAATATTAGAGCTCCTTAAGAGTTGATCTGGAACTCCATTGGTTTATCATTGATTTCTCTATTATATTATTATTCAGACTATGATTTGTGTTATTTCTTCCATGTCTGAGTAATTCTCTTGTTAGGTTTAGGGGTTTCATGAGCTTAATGTCAAACTGATAATTTGTTAGGATTGCTAGGGTTGCTTATTTATTTCTACAATAGGTTAGCTTGTAATACTATGGTCAGGAATAGTTAGAAAAGCAGGACAATGTGACTGATTGTTTGAACCTAGAATCATAGGGCAATTTAGAGGCACAAGAGTGCAACCAATAACATAACCCAAACTCTGTTGGATTAGATACCTAGGCGCATACGACATTTTTTCTAGGAATCTAGTTGAACATAGTCGATTAGTTCGTTAATGCTTGTCTAAATAAACATCGATCGACGCTCAGGCCATAGCATCGATCGACTCTCGCTCCTTGTTCGCACGTGAAAGCTGGAACATAGGATTCATACATCTGATTAGTAATTTCATGCGAAAGCTGGATTACTTACTTATTTAAATCGAGTTCTAGAATTGAATCTATAAAACCCTTAGCATCCATTATTGTAGTTTAAATCTCTTGATCGATAGATTCCTAAGTCTAGATTTTATCTCTTATATTCTCACAACCAATCAACCATCTGGTTACTGCTTTGTTTACTGCTTTATTATTGTTTACCTAGCTTAATATTAATATCTAAAGTCTATTGTGTGTTCACGCTTCCTGTGGATTTGATCCTCAAGTAGTACATCGAACCTCTTATTTGAGAGAGTAGCTTGAATGTTAATTTGAGCATATCAAATTTGGCGCCATTGCCGGGGAGCATTGGATTCACCATTAGACTTGATTAATAGTGTTAGTCTAGGTTTTATTTTCTGTTTTAAGTTACTTACACAATTTTTTTCTTGTTTTTCAGGTACATGCCGATCAGTACCAAAAGCAGCAAGGAGAAAGAACTTTTATTCTCAGACCCAACATGTTTTTAACGCTCGATCCGCAAAAAGAAACGGGCAGCATTGATCGATACAACCTCTACCTCGTCGATCGAAACTTGTGACATGGCAACGATCGACACTTCAACTTGAGCATCGATCGATACCAATCCGCGAGCATACATGGTTGTGACACTTGTGCTACAAAGGGATGAGAATGGAAACCTGCATGACCCTGAAGGTCATCTGTGTAATGCAGCAGGTCAAAAGATAGAAGAACATGGGGCTGTAATTCTTGAGGAATTAGCTGCTACTGAGAATGATAAAGCTCTTCAAAGAGAACGATAGCAGAATGGATTATACCCAGTCAGCTCTATGATAACAGGCATGCGATTCAACATTCAGAAATCCAGGGGGTTGCTATAAATCCGCTTCCTTTTCTTATGTGGGTCAGCGTCCTTTTCATGATCTTCCTCATGAAAATCCCTTGGAACATATTGAAACTCTCGAAGAGATTGCGTCTCTTATTCAGGAGCATGAGGGAACCGAAGAATACATCCTCTGCAAGCTATTCAAATATTCTCTCTCTAAGAATGCGGTTAATTGACTGCAGCTCCTACCACCAAGATCTCTCACTACCTGGAACGATGTCAAGACTGCGTTTCTGACTGAATTCTTTGATGAAGCAAGGTATGCAGAGATGAGGAATAAAATTTGGACATTCTCTCTGGGATATACTGAAGCTTTCAGAAGCTCTTGGGACAGGTTTAGGAGATACCAAAGGGATTGTCCACATCATGGCTTCGCGGAGGTTCAACTGTTGGAAATCTTCTTCAGGGGTATTCATTTGTGTTATATGTTGATGCTGGATGGTGAAAGCGAATGGGACATGAAGACCAAAACACCAGAAGAAGCTAAGAGACTGATTGAGACCTTGGTGTCTAGCAACAATACTAAAAATCTGGATATGCACAGGATGAAATCAGCTATAATGGATGGTGACAAGATCGTTGAGGCCGAGATTGGTTCTGTACATGAAGTGTCAATGGTGGAACATGAGGTAGAGAAGGATGAATCAGGGCCATATTCAGAGGATGGAATTTGTGATGGAGAAGGTCTTGAAAATTCAGCAGAAAGAAGTTGAGTGCATACTTAAATCTGAGGTTGGATGCTGTCTACAAAGAGATGAGTGGAAAATTTGAAGCCTAGGACGCCCATGTCATGATGCTAGATACCCAGGTTTCTCAGACTGAAGAAGCTGTGAAGAGCAAGAAGCCCTGTTAAAAGAAACCTGAGGCAAGCAAGAGACACCAGGTTGATGCCATCTTAGATAATGATTTTGGAGAAGTGATCAAGCATGAGAAGCTGGAAGACAGTGCTTTTCTAGTCGAAAGTTTTATGTCCTCTGGCAGCTCGCACTGGTGTCGATCAACAACACATACCGATCGACACCCATTGAAGAGTATGTAGGAGCGGTAAAAATCATGAGCCACTCAGACTTCGCCGCTCGACGCCCGCATCCTCCCGACCCGTACCGTGAAATAGATGACGTCGATCAACATCAACAAGACAAAGTCGATCGACAACGACGGGCGAGCACCGATTGAAAACAAATAGAAACCGAGCATCGATCGACACCCGCCCCTACATTTTGAGTGCTTTTTCCAAGCATTAATGCACACCGCTTGAATGCAACTCGATACCCCTCTCAAATATCAACAAAACCAACGTTGAACACCAATCAGTGACCTGCAGATACAATAGAACAAGAGAAATCGACTCCAGCTGAAACTTCTTTCATTCACGATCGACACCCTATAGAAGAATATGAAGCTATCATGGATCAACAAGCAGCAAAAGAAAGAATTCTAATTGGGAAGAGAGGAAAATCTAGGAAACTCTAATGTCCTCAAACACATTATGAGAGAAGTGAACAAAGTTGAACTTGATGGATTTCACAAGAGAGTGAAGAAGGTTCCTATGGATATGTCTTTCGAGGTTGCCTATCATAAGTATAGACTTGGTAATTTCTTCTAAGATAGCAGAGAGACAAATAAGGACATTGAGCTGCTATTCAACAAGGTCGGTCGTAAACCTAAGAGGACACTGAAGAAGGGACAAGATCCTGGGAAGTTCTTGATTCCATGTTGTATACATAACCATGATTTGCCAAACGCCCTCTGTAATATTGGATCTGCAGTCAGCATCATGGCCATAGACACTGCTGAACTATTAGGATTAAAGATGGAACCTTCTCGAGATAGTTTCACCTTCGTGGATAACTCCAAATCAAACTCAGCAGGCATGATCAAGAATGTTAATGTGGAGATAGGGGAATGCACTATCCCTGTGAACTTTCATGTCGTGGAGATCAAATCAGGTTTGAAATCTTCTCTTCTTTTTGGAAGAGCCTTCATGGCTACAGTGGGGGCAGTTTGTGATCTAAAGAAGAATAAGATGTGCATGACTAATGTTGATGAAACTGTCTTCTATGATCCTGTGGAGAAGAATAAAAGTGAGGAGTTTATTTCATGCATAGAGCTGTTTGAAGATCTAGTACCTACAGCTGATCAAGTTAGAAGACTGCAAAACCATCTTCCGCACCGGTCGGCACTCATCCTTCAGAATCGATCGACAAGAACCTTCAGTATCGGTAGACACCTTCCGAATTTCAGAACAAACCAAGACTGAAAATTCTAAGTCTGAGTCTAAGTCTGGGGGAAGGGCCAGGAAGAAGAAAAGAAAAAGAATGCAGATGCAGATTACCAAGGTTAGAGTGCTATGTGATCCAGAGGTGAGAGACAAAAGGGAAGTTTCTGCAAGAGCTTTTATCAATTGCATCAACAAAACGAAGAAGAGAGACACTGTGACTTTTTTTTTGCAGCAAGTTCACGTTTTCATCCGGACTAAATCAGACCTCCATAAATTCAAGCTAATGACTAAAAATAAACGTTGAGTGGGAGGCAACCCATTGTTAGGTAAGTTTTTAATTATATTTTAATTTTATATTGATTTTTCGCGTTTATTTATCTCGGGAAAAAGATAATGAACAGTGACGACATTGTAGCAGAGATACTGTTCATCGAAAAAACGAGGAAAAGATTTGATATACCAGCATCGACCGACACCTGATCATTGTCGGTCGACACCACTTCACATGAGCATCGTGCGACACCTGATCAGTGTCGCTCGATAGAGTATCAAGAGAATCTATCGATCGCCACTTCACTGTGTCGATAGACACTCACATCCAACGAGCAGGTAACTCGTTTTTCCTTGTTAAATATTTACATATGGATTATTTTCCCACCAATCTCGGACTGTATAACACTGGAAACAGTGTTGTTAAAGTCTGGGGGAGGTATTACTAATATTGGGTTTTATTTTGATTTTTTGTTATGGTGTTTTTCAAATTATTTTATAGAGTCAAGAAGGAGATGATGAACATTTTTTAATTTTTATTTATTATCTAACCACTCCCTAGCACCATTCTTAGATTTACTGACTGCAGAGTGTACTAGAGATACCAAAGTGGATCACCTGCCAGTTATCTACACTTGCTAAGAATTTTTAAAGGAACCGAAGCTGACTTCCAACCTAATTGAACTTAATTTTCTTGTCTTGGGGATTGGTATACATTGAGTCGGATTCTTCTTTCAGGTGTGAAATTTTAAAGTCTGTATGTTTTGGTTTCCTTCTCTCCTCTTTTCGGCATCTAGGAAGAAACGAACAGAAAAGATTGGGATGATTTCCTGAGTTGCAGAGGGCTAGGTACAGTACCTATGACCCCATTATTCTATTTCAATAGAATGATCACACATTGGAAGCGGGGGATAGGTACATTACCGATGACCCCACTATTCGCCTACACTTTGCCAAGAAAAAAATAATAATAAAAGAGAAAAAGAAAAGAAAAGGGTTCAGAGAAGAGAGAGATAGGAAGGAAAGAAATCAGAATAAGACTACATGTGTACCGAGATACCTGCTAGGGTAAGATTCCTTGTTTCCTTTGCTCGATACTCCAAGGTAAAGCCTACACCTTTATATATGTAAGAAATGAGGTTAGCAGAGGAGTTAGTCAGACAATATTAGCCAAGTGATGGCTAGATGGATTTGGTTGATAAGCTAGGGTATGGTATATAAAAGTACCTCTAAAGTTGGAATTGAGTCGATGTGGATTACAACATTGTAGAGGTGATGATAGTAAGTTTAAAAGTTGTGTGAGTCCTGCGTTTTCAAGCCTCTTTTACAAGACTACTCTTTGTTTTGCTCGAGGACAAGCAAAAAGGTAAGTTTGGAGGAGTTGATATACTATGGATTTAACCACATTTAGACCATGGTATATGTGCTATTTAGAGTCTATTTTATGGGTTTGGACTATGTTTTGGAATGTGTTCAGGTTCAGATACGTTCTGGAAAACTTTGGTGATTTTGGAGTCCTTTGAGGTGCAGAACTGTACAGATGCGTCATATGTTTATCTATGGATGGAGACCTTCCCACGGTGCTATTGACATTATAATTTATAACAATATATATATATATATATATGTGTGTGTGTGTGTGTGTGTGTGTGTGTGTGTGTGTGTGTGGTTTATCTTTCCAATGCCACCGATTTTAGGTCAATCAGCATCCTATTCTAGAAGTTATGCTAGTTTTACTAAAGAGTGGTTAGTCTGCCTTGTGAGATGAAAATGTCGAGGAGATGAAGGAATGTCGATCGACGGTGCACCCTTGGTATCGATCGACAGTGATTCCAGAATGCGGGCAGAGGATATTTCAAGGACGACTTAAGCCCAGAAGACACCACAAATTACCATAATACCCATGGCCGACTTTGAACCCTATTTATATGTTTTAAGCCAATGTTGACGGCTACACGCTTTCTATACTTTATTTATTCTTTGTTTAAGGTTTGTAGAGATAGATTAGAAATCATTCAGAGTTGATTTGGAACTCCATTGGTTTTATCATTGATTTCTCTATTCTATTATTATTCAGACTATGATTTGTGTTATTGCTTCCATGTCTGAGTAATTCTCTTGTTAGGTTTATGGATTTCATGAGCTTAGGGCATCTCCAACTCAACTCCATTTTTTACTCAAAAATGGAGTAAAAGAAAATATGGAGTAAAAACACTCTAACCCTACTTCATTTCCCACTCCATAATAGAGTTTACTCTATAAATGGAGTAATCTATTTTTTGTTTGTTAATCACTCCATTATGGAGTGAGGAATGAAGTGGGGTTGAAGCGGGGTTGAAGCATTTTTACTCCATATTCTCTTATACTCTATTTTGGAGGAAAAAATAGAGTTTTACATTGGAGATGTTGTTAATGTCAACCTGATATTCTGTTAGGATTTCTAGAGTTCCTTATTTATTTCTACACCAGGGTAGCTTGTAATACTATGATCAAGTATACTTAGAAAAGCACGACAATGTGACTGATTGTTTGAACCTAGAATCACAGGACAATTGAGAGGCACGAGATTGCAATCAATAACAGAACCCAAACTCTGTTGGATGAGATACCTAGGCTCATACGACAGTTTGTCTAGGAATCTAGTTGAACATAATCGATTAGGTCGTTAATGATTGTCTAAAGAAGCATCGATCGACGCTCAGGCCATAGCATCGATCGATACTCGCTCCTTGTTCGCACGTGACAGCTGGAACATAGGATTCAGACACTTGATTAGTAATTGCATGTGAAAGCTGGATTACTTATTTAAATCGAGTTCTAGAATTGAATCTATAAAACCCTTAGCATCCTTGATTGTAATTTTTAATCTTTGGATCGATAGATCCCTAAGTCTAGATTTTATCTCTCATATTCTCACAACCAATCAATCATCTTGTTACTGCTTTATTATTGTTTACCTAGCTTAATCTTAATATCTAAAGTCTATTGTGTGCCCACTCACCCTGTGGATTCGATCCTTAAGTACTACATCGAACATCTTATTTGAAAGAGTAGATTGAAGGTTAATTTAAGCATATCAAAACTCTAAATAGAACTTATATCATGGCCTTAAAAGATTAAAAACCATGGTATATCAATAACCTTAGTCAAGACTGCTATATTTAGCGACAATGGTACAATATTTCCTGGAGCTGTACGGATACATAAGCTCACAGTTTTTTTATTGCATTTCACATTCTATTAATTATATAGGTTTTTTCCTAAACTTTGGTTTTTTATTTATCAATAGGGACACCGGAGACGACAACCCAAGGCTGTACAGAGTCTGATTTCAACAGCGGATTTTCTGATAAAGGCATCTCATATAACAAGTGCGTTGCAGAGAAAACATGGCAAGCCGCACAAGGAGTTCGTTAAGAGTCTATTCACAAAAAAAGACATATGTTAGCTTAGAAACCAAGTCGAAGCATTTTCTTTGCAGTATGAATTGCATGCTTCTAGCTATCAGAGAGAGATATAGCAACTGCTCAGCAAGCAGCCAAAGCAAACGACGCACTGGAGGATTGTACAGGCGGTAAGTATTTCTCTACCATTATCTAAAGATTGCTCCTGTTGTTTGACATATCTGAACCAGGCAACATCTGATTCTTCCATTGTCGTATTACACAGTTTGCAAAAGTTTCTGACTTCTAACTGTCGATACTGTTGTGACATATTGGATGCTTGACAGTGCTTTGGCTATTATTATAACCAGACCAATGGTCTGCAGTATGACTCAGATTATGGACTCAATTACAGTGACTCATTTGGTATGTAACAATTATAGTTTTTTTTAAATCTCCTTTCAGATAGAATTGTAGACATTTTCTTTCTTCGTGTGGGATTACACTGATAATTAAAAAGGACGTTGGGTGAAATAAGATAAAGCATACAATGCGGTTGTTTCCCTTGGCTCCTCATCAGATGAAATTTCGCTAAAGGAAGTTTGCAAGAAGAGAGTTCGCAAAGAATCTGGGATTGGCTCCTTTCAAGCGAGCAAATACTGGTACTTCAACCAGTCCAACTCAAACTCAAGAAGATGGTTGATAGGAGTGCTGCGTTTGGTTCTTGTTGGTTATTTTGGGTTGTAACTTGAAAAGTTGTGAATTATATACTTGGATAATGATTGAATCGAATTGCTTTCTTTAAAGAGTATTTCGATCCTATTCCAAGCTTTG
>CAJHQQ010004215.1:0-31237 GCA_905132885.1 Moricandia moricandioides
TTGATCATTTTTTTTAAATGTTATTTTAATGACAAAAACTTCAAATGGCTATTTGAGAGAATTATCCTATATATATATATATATATATATATATATATATATATATATAAATAATTAGTAATGTGAAAAAAGAAAGACATTATATAATTTTTGGATGGCTTAAAAAAGTTAATCGATATGAATAAATGATATATCATATATGTATAAAATAAATAAGTAATTTATGAACAAAACTTATTAGATATCCAGCATCTGCCATGACAAATGTTATTGGTAATATATATATATGTGTTGTGGCAATTTTTTATTTTTGAGTTAGCCTGAATTGGATACATCACTAATATAGTATCATTGTCTAATATTAAAACTTAGTAGATGATTTCTCATATAACTCGTAAAAGTAGTTCATTTGACTGCTGTAACCCACATTGACAATAACAAATGTCCTTAGGGCATCTTTATCCCAAAATCCCCACAAGGGGTTCTTATTTTTTTTTCTTTTTTTTTATGGATTTAAAATAATAATAATTATAATAATAAAAAGTTAAACCAATCGCGAGTTGCCACGTGTCAGTGGGACCCGTGAACAGTGTAAGAAACCCTCCAAAAACGGTTTTTATTTAGTAGTTTTAGGAAGCAGTTCTTGCACTGTTCACGGACTCCACATGTCAGTGGGGCCCGCGAACAGTGCAAGAATCCCCTTAAGAAACCAGGGATAATGATGCTCTTAGAGCACGATTAACCGGGATCTCTTAAGAGGAGATTCTTAGTTTTTCTAAGAGATGTTTAACTAAGAAAACCTAAGAATCGTTTTTTAAATAAGAACCATAAAAAACGTTTTTTAGCGGAAAAAAAGTAAAAAAAAAAAAAAAAAAACTACATTAACAACCCAACTTAAGAGACCCGAATTAATTATAGTCTTACGCAATATATATATATATATATAATGGCAATCAGTTAGCTTTTGAGTGTGAGTTAAATTATAGCTACTTCTTCATTTCGGTTCAATTCTCCTTTGATCCTCCTCGTTCTCTCTGTGCTACTTTCTCAACGCATCGTACGTTCTTCTTCAGTAGGGAGAAGAACCCTCGAAAATGGCGAAAGAGAAAGACCAAAACACTAAGGATAATAAAAACCTTCTCATTTGTTTCTTATGGAACTTCTCCGCCGAGCTCAAGCTCATTTTAATGGCGTTACTCCTTCTCTGCACTTTAGCTACTCTTCTTCCTTTCATACCTTCTTCTTTCTCCATCTCCGCCTCCGAACTCAGATTCTGCATCTCACGCATCGCCTCTCCCGACGCCGTTAATTCCACTTCCCTCGCCGCCGTAAACAACCCTGGATTAGAAAACGGCGTCATAAAACGGCCGTTTACTAACGGCGATATAAAACTGCCGGTTTTGAATAACGGCGAAACAACTGACAACGCCGTAGTTGATAACGACGATATTAAACAGAAGTCGGTGTCGAATAACGGCGTTATCAAACGGTCGTTTACTGGTTACGGCTGGGCGGCTTACAACTTCGTGTTAATGAACGCTTACAGAGGCGGTGTCAACACTTTCGCTGTTATAGGCCTCTCGTCGAAGCCACTTCACGTCTACGCACATCCGTCTTATCGTTGCGAGTGGGTCCCACTTAACCAGTCTGAGAACCGGGTGTTAACCGACGGTAATAAAATCTTAACCGATTGGGGATACGGTCGAGTTTACACAACCGTCGTCGTGAACTGCACATTCCCGGCGACCGTAAACCTTAGAAACTCCGGCGGGACTCTTCTCCTTCACGCCACCACCGGAGACGCAGATCGGAACGTCACCGATTCGATTCCGGTCTTAACAGAAACTCCAAACGCCGTCGATTTTGATCTCTACGACACCAATCGCCGCCGCGAGAAATACGATTACCTCTACTGCGGCTCGTCTCTTTACGGTAACCTAAGCCCGCAGCGAGTGAGGGAATGGATCGCTTACCACGCGAGATTCTTCGGGGAGAAGTCTCATTTCGTTCTTCACGACGCCGGAGGGGTTGAAGAGGAAGTGCTTGAGGTTCTACGGCCATGGATTGAGCTCGGGAGAGTGACGTTACACGATATTAGAGATCAAGAACGGTTCGATGGTTACTATCATAATCAGTTCATGGTGGTCAATGATTGCTTGCATAGGTACAGATTCGATGCGAAGTGGATCTTCTTCTTCGATGTTGATGAGTTCATCTATGTTCCTCCGAAGAATACGATCTCGTCGGTGATGGAATCTTTAGAGGAATATTCTCAGTTTACTATAGAACAGATGCCTATGAGTAGTCAGCTCTGTTTCTCAGGCGACGGTCCGGCCAGAACTTACAGGTAAATGTTTGGTAATGTTTTTAAACCGAAATTGAAAAATCTTGGTTTTGGTTGGTTTATTGATTGAGTTATAACAACCCATGTGTGGTTAACATTTGGAACCAATCACTGATTTGGTTAAAGTAGCATCTGATTCTGTCAACATTTTGTCTGTGAAAAGAGCTTTCTTTTTTGGCTGCATGCTTTGAACGGGGGTCCATGTGGGGGAGAGTTGTTTTCAATGATTCAGATTTGCAAAACTAACTCGAGATTTGGTTTAAAAAAATCGAGTGATTTTGGTTAAAAGTGGTTAATTTAATTTGAAATTTGGATATGAGTTCAATTTTGGTTTTGTCAAAAATAACATAAGTTAAATAGTATTTGCAAAAATGCACATTATCAAAAATATATTAACATTTAGATTTACTGTTTAGGATTTAGTGTTAATGTTGAGTTTCTAATTTTTTTATAAATATTTAAAAAATAAAATTAAGTCTACTTTCATCAAAATAAATAAATTTGTAAAGTGATATCAAATTTAGGGTCGATTGTAATTTTTGGATGTTTGATATTGTGATTGTGTGTTATTCAGAAAATGGGGATTTGAGAAACTGGCGTATAGAGATGTGAAGAAAGTGCCACGACGGGACAGGAAATATGCGGTTCAACCGCGTAACGTATTTGCGACGGGAGTTCACATGTCGCAGAATCTACAAGGGAAGACATACCACAGAGCGGGAAGTATAATCCGCTATTTTCACTACCACGGTTCAATCTCGCAGCGTCGTGAGCCTTGCCGTCATCTTTTTAACGGGACACGCATCATGTTTGATAACAATCCTTACGTTCTTGATACCACGATGCGTGATATTGGCCTTGCGGTCAAGACGTTTGAGATTAGAACGATTGGAGATCGGTTGCTTAGGACACGGCAGTGAAAACAAAAGTGGAGTCGTTAGAAGTGATATTGTTATTCGCTTTGCACTGTAACTTAAATCTTAAAAGGTATTTTAGGCGAATGTAACATTTTCTATGGAGTTGTACTCTCCTTTTTTGGTAGTATTCTTTTTGTATTATAAAATGGGGTTCATAGAATCATACAGCTCAGAGTCACTTGGTATATAAGCATCTCTGTTATGGGATATAATATTTTTGTTCATTTGTATTTGGAAAAGTGGTCTCTTTAATTATAAGTATTGGTGAAAGTAGTTGTGGTCTTCAATGGATCTTTGTCGTGTTAATTAATCAAAAATTTCCACTTTTGCTTCCTTAGAACTGAGTGATAAAAAAATATCAAAAAAGTTCAAATATTTGCATTGAGAATACATCTATGCTATAGTAAATATAATAACGAGTTAAATTCCATTCGATTTGACAAATTCATATTGTCACTAGTTAAATAAATTAAACTTATATTCTCATTTGCCAAATTACACACTAATCTCTTTTGTTTACTTTACCCTTTTTATTTAGTTATTTATCACTCAAAAAATAGGAAACACACAACTGGTGAGGTGACCCCACGAAGAGGGTCCTGCCAAGTTTCGTGGTTGTTAATTGACGTAAAGGCTGGAAAGTCTCTCACTGGCAATGCCAAATGCTCAACAATCATACAAATTATTTCCAATCAACAAATCTCCTAACAACGACAACAATTATTCATTCAGTCATTTTCATTTCAATTAACATCAAAGTTAACTACATAAAAACAAAAGCAGAAACAATAGATTGCAAATAAAAGAAGAACAAACATAAACAAGGGAATGTGCACCGACGGTTCCGCATTAAATGTTATATGAAACAAGACATGTAGAAACAATTTATTTAGCACATTCACGAACCCTACCATTCCCACATTAATATCGATTCACAAATTACTAATTTATTTATTTTATAAATTATGCCATAATATTGATTGTAGACTAGTGGATGGGTTTTGTGTTCCAAAAAAAAAGACCAGTGAATGGGTCTCTGCAGCTGTTATATTCTTCACGAATCTACAGTTTCCATTTATATCAATCATTTTTTATTCAAAAATGGTATCCTACATGATTCATCCAGAATATGATAATGCAACCACGCGATCTCGACTGCTTTCTCTAAACTGGAATAAAAACATTTCATGTTATAAAATACAACAAACACACTTCTCTAAAATACAACTTTAGTGCGAGTTGTGTGTCTTAACCAATGATTTTAAAATCTGTCCCAAACATTGAATCGGACAATTTCCCAAGTCACGAACTACATATTAATAAATAAATAAATTTATTTCGTTATACTAATAATAATATACTTTCTGTTTCAGAATGATGTATGTTTTAGATTTTTCACACATATTAAGAAAACGCGTAAATTTTAGATTATAAATGCATAACTTTTTGTAATTAGTTATTTCTTATAACTTTTAGTTAGTTAAGATTCAGTAAACCAAATTAATGTTTTTAGAATCTACAATTTATCATTATTACTTACATTGAAAATGTAAAATATAGATATTTTAGAAACAAATATTTTTTTCTAAAACATGAATCATTATGAAACACATGGAGTATTAGCTATAAATAATATACTCCATTTGTTTCATATTAAGTGTCACTTTACCTTTCTACACACGGATTAAGAAAATAATTAATTTTGCATATTTTCTATATAAAAGCACAATTACATACACACCTAACCATGTTTCAACTTATAGAAAAATAAATTGTAGTAAAAAATTAATAAATATTGCATCAAAAGTCAAAAACAACACTTATTTTGTAACAAAAAAATTCTCTAAAACGACACTTAATATGAAATTTATGGAGTAAAAAATATTTTCTGTTTAAAAAACACTTAGAGAAACACTTTATTTTCATTTCACATACAATAAAAAATAATTTAGACTATTTAGTAATTTTTGTAACAAGTTATGACATATAATAAAATATATCAAAACTTAAAATCCTTATGTATTTAAATGTCTATTGTGAAAAAAATAAACTTTAATTCAAAATAAACCAAAAGTTTAACATCAAATTGTAGTAGGTTGTCCATGACAAAAATAAATTAATACCAAATCATATCAACTAATTTTGGTTCTCTCAATCACCTTTTTTTAGCTGGTATAGTGCAATCTTCAATTTTAAAATCACAAATAAAATAAATTAGTCAATATTATATATAATAAAAAAATCAGAAAGTTCAATCAAAATATAAAAGTTACCGTTAATATTTTATTGGTTTGTCACTTTATCATTTTTGGAAACATTCTCTAATTCATTATAATCAAGTTTGGCATGTTCTTTTTTCAACGATCTAAAACTCTATTTCATAATCCATATGATCATATAATTTTTTTATTTTTGAAAAACTAAAAATATAACTTCTTAACTAGAATAAAACGGATTTTAACAATGTAATTAAAAAATCTAAAAAGAAAAAAGTATTGGCTCAACCAATGGTTTTGTTTAGTCAGGATTTTAACGATTTTACAGGTTTTATCGAGTTTTTAAATACTAGTTTTGTCTAAAACATAAACCGGATTACATATAAGATCACCGAGTTTATCACGGATCCGGGTTGGGTTTCACAACACTGGTCTTAACTCATAAGTATATTTAAATCGCTCAGGTCTAATTTAAAAAAAAGTATGTTTAATTTCTTTGAAAACTATTACCAAAGAAAAAATAACAATTCTTATGTATATTACATCTATTATTTTTGTAGTTAAAACTCAATTATCATTCAAACGGCTTGAGCTTCCAAGAAAGCATTGAGATTCTTGCTGGCTTCTAGCAACCGTGGTGAGATGGCCGGTGACGTAGGGTAAGAAACCGGCGACGTCGTGGAGAATCGAACCTGACGAAGCGAAGACTCCATTGATCTTCTGCTTTTCGAACCAGACATCTTTAAAACCCCTTTGATCTCTTTCTCAACAGGTTCCTTGTCGAACACGAAAGCAGCTGAAACCGGATCGTCGTGGTCGT
This sequence comes from Moricandia moricandioides, assembly GCA_905132885.1. Lineage (NCBI taxonomy): Eukaryota > Viridiplantae > Streptophyta > Magnoliopsida > Brassicales > Brassicaceae > Moricandia > Moricandia moricandioides. The sequence continues at coordinate 6,298 of CAJHQQ010004215.1, forward strand.
TTTTACCCGAACCGCTTTGGATTAGCTCGGAGGGTAAGTTGAATAAGTGGCCACCTCCTTCGTCTCCTCCTGATTCCGAAGCGTATGAGTTGCAGTCGAATTTCTCCATTGAAGCTCGAGCTGAGATCAATGTGGTGGTTGTGGTGGTTTCTCTGATCGAGACGGTTCTTGAAACGGTAACAGACGATGATGACGATGTTGTCGTGGTGGTGGTTCGGGTGAAGGAAGAAGAATCGTCTCTCCTTGATGATCTGACCGGTTTTCCTTTACCAAAACCGGGGAGGTATAAACACAGAGCGTTGCATTTGAACCCGTCTTCTAACGTATTGTTATTGTTGATGCTTTTGTTCGATTCAGTTTTGACGAAGAAAGAGTTTCGAAGAGACAGTCTCTTGCTCGTAGATCCACAAGATTTGCTTCTTTTCAATGAAGCCGAAGAAGACGAGTCTTGTTCCTTGCCTTTGAGTGCACGCATTAAACCCGAACGTTGTTTAGGAGAATTGGTGGTTGAGTTTGGGAGGCTACGGCTCACAAACTTAGTCCGCACAGGCTGCAAAGGAAGAGGCATTGGCGCATCTAAGTCTCTAGGAGGTGACATCGCCGGTAATAACATCATATCGAAGCTGTCGTTCCTTCTTAAGGACGGTGACAGAGACAACGACTTGACTGACTTGGGGTCCATCGATATCTCTCTCTCGGAATGCCTCATACTCGTTTGCTTGACCAGAATCTTCTTCTTCGGCTCGTCTCTGCCTAGAACTTGCCAGTCCTCATGAATACTCCCGTCTCTGAAGCTTATCGTTGGCATAAGAACTGCAGCCGCCATTGGTTCTTTATTGTTTCGGCCTATAAAATGTATGACTAGTAAGATGAGAAATGACAATGGCTACGTCTTAAGACCAAAGAGATGATGGGTACTTATACACTAAGTAAGCATGGACTGCACGTTTGGTGGCTAATGGTGGCTAACACTTGATCATGATTTGCACGTCCAGCTTTTCTTCGAACCTGCTTATTAATCTCAGCCAAAGGTTATTGACTTTATTACAATAGTTCATAAATAGATAAGTTTAAGAATTATTACATGCCCAAGATTGAGACAAGATCTGACAAAGATAGATATGCCTGCACGAACTACACTTATTGTAATATTACCAAAAGATTTGGAATATTACCCGAAGTTGTGCAGACCCACAAGCAGTTGATTAGGGAAGACGATGATTAAATAATATTGATATTCATTTCATAATCTTATGTTACAAAACATCCCTGATGGGTCATTGGTGTACGTGAAAAAACGAAAACGTTTTGGAATCTACTGAAGGGAATTGTAAAACAAGATTAACACAACCGAGATCCCGATGATAACTGGAAAAGATGAGACTAAGTACAAAGCTCCATAACCCTGCAACAGATTAAGAACAAAGGCAAGATAAAATATCAATCAGATCCCAAGGTTTTGAATAGAAAAACACTGCAAATGTTGGAAGAAAGAGTAATGATTTCAAGGTAAAACCACATAAAGTTTTGAGACCAAACCATGGCTTTCTTGGCTACTCCAGTGTCATCATCATCCACATCGGCCTCTTCAATCGCAGCAGCTGAATCCCACTCTAGGTTGAGTCTCTTGGCTGCCTCTTTTGGATCTATTCCGGTGTCTGTGGATTTCGCATACAATGATTTTGCTCGCTGCTTCTTTGAAACCTCAACCTTTTCAGATACATAAGATAAGGGTTAAAATAAAGGCTTTGAAACAGAGTTCTGGGTAGCTAATTAACCAAATGTATATTAGCAGTTACCAGAGTTACACAAACAAAAGGGATATTCTTCCACCATATTTGAGGACCGACGTAAGAATCAACACCAAATAAAACTAAGATGTTACAGGTCCTATACAAGTATGCACATTGCCCCTTGGGGTTAGAGCATCCAATACAATAGGCTTTCTGTGTTTCTTAAACGATACCTTCATGCCTAGTCAATTGCATGTATCTGGGTTTCTTGTGGAAGAGCTATCGATAAATCTAATGCACCAAGTATGTTACGATGGATGTCCCATGAATTTCAGTCTATAGGACTTGTACCAGCTTGAAAATCTTATGTCAGTTGTTGCATAATGGATTTGAATTGTCTCAAGGAGAAACGGTGGTCGTTTACACTATCAATGGGCACACTGAAGGATTAAAAGAAGAGATACCTCTAAATTTGGCCAACGGATCATTTCCTCATATAGCATCTGGAGAGTGAGACGATCTTTAGGGATTTTCCCTTCATTTACCTGTGATAAGACAGAAAGACATTCTTAAGGATATTCGTACTAATGCTAAACTATTGCATCCACCAAGCTTCCACTTGATTGCCCCAAGTAACTAAAAAAAACAAGCTGCTTAACTTGGGGTCGTGAAGCAACACCTTGATACATGAAGAGTACTAAGATTTATACTACAAGCACATATATGCCTTGAAACAGTTTTGAATACTGAGCCTAGATGTTGGACAGACCAGAACAATGTTTCATTCAAGACTAAGGATAAACTGCAACTCAAGAGAGGTTTCTTGACCAAGGCTTCCAAGTAACTGCTGCATAAAGATATATATGCATTTGTGTACTATAACAAAAAGAACCATACTAATTTATTCAATAAAAAAAAAGAATCATACTCCAGATAGCCACTGAACATAGCGGGTGATTAACAACATCATTATATATATACTCATAGAACTGAGCCATATATGCGTTCCTTTTAAAACTAGCATATATTCGCCTCACAATTCACTTAAGGTAGTGCATCTTAAGTGACTAAATCAAAGAAAGAGAAAAGTTAACCTGTTCCAAGGCTTCGGCTAAGTCTTCCCTGCTAGGGGCATCTGCATCCTCTATTCCAAGCAGTCTCCTTTTCTCCAGTTCCCTTGGGTCCTCGATCATTATGGTCAGCTTGACCTATGATTTGAAGTTTCATAAAAAGTTTAGACTTATTAATAATATCTCTCATCGATGCAAAAAAAAAAACCAATACAGAACCAGAACTCGCAGCTCTACATGAGCCATAAGATTGTTTAAAGCAAATTCCGATACAAAAGGAAACATAACGACTGATTTACCTCATTGAACATCATGTCCCTGTTCCTTCTGAGTAGCTCCAATACCTAACCACATACAAAAAAAACACATTTTAATTTTCTAATTACCTGATTGCATTTCATTATGCAAGGTTAACAGACTTGAATTAAGAAAAGTTACGCAAGTAACAAATTTATAGAAAGGCTAAATCTTTTGTCTGTCTAAACAAAAAAATAAATAATCTAATTCCACTATGGCGTATTATGGACAAACACCACATCATGTCTGAAACAACAACATATAACATTAGTTTCTTCCTAAACATCATTTGATCATGTGAGTTTTGGATTTTGCCTCTAGTTTTTTTTTCCAATTACACTTATCTACAATTTCAGTAAATAAAAATGTGGAAATACAAACCCGTTTGATCTCATTGACGTATTTAAGATCTTCAGGATCTACTTCTCCTTCTTCTTCTTCGTCTTCATCGTCTCTATCTTCTTTCTCCTTCTCTTGTTGCTCCAATGTTAACGGAACCGGAACTCGAATCTCCGTCGTGTCACCTTTCTCCTGCTGAGCTATCACTCTTCCGAACCTCCGGTTCTTCCTCTGTCCACTACTCCTACACATTACAACCGGAGACGGCGAACAAACACCGTTATAACTCCGTTGGCCGGAAGAAACAGAGTACTGTAACGGTAACTGAAATATCTGCGTCGCAGCTGCCACCATTTTTTCTCTTCTATATCTTAAAACAGCAAAAAAAAATCCTCTTCACAGATTCTGCATCTCTCTGGAGATTTACTTATCAATTGAAGAAGACGAATCAAAGCATCATCCAAAGTAGATTGCCCTCGAAACGCATGCCACTTGGATAATACTCCATCACTTAATTTTCTTTTGTAATCAAAGCCCATAATATTACTATAAGGCCCAATACGGGCTCATTAGCAAGGCCCATTTTGCGTAATAGATTTGGCGGGAAAATGATAGTGACGCCCAGTTAGTTTCCCGCCACAATGGCACTCAACAATGTTCTTTACCTCCGTAGTGAGCAACTAAGTGAACCCATTTTACTCTCTCTCTCTCTCTCTCTCTCTCTGTTCAAACGAAATTTAGGGTTTTTACTTTCCCGGAAAATGGAGGCGTTTGGTGGGTTTGTAATGGACGAGCAAGCGATTCAAGTCGAGAACGTCTTCTTAGAGTTCCTCAAGAGGTTTGTTTGTTGTGCGTTCCCAGATTTGTACGGCTCTGATTTTATTGTAAATTAACTTCCGATTTTGATTTGGTCGCTTCAGTTTCCGATTGGATGCGAACAAGCCGGAGCTGTATTACGAGGCGGAGATTGAGGCAATCCGCGGCGGAGAGTCGACGATGATGTACATCGATTTCTCCCACGTTATGGGTTTCAATGACGCTCTTCAGAAAGCCATCGCCGACGAGTACCTGAGGTTTGTGTGTTTCTTCTAATGGCGGAGATTTTATACAAACCCTAGTTTTGTTAACTTCGGTTTGGAGATTGGATTAGGTTTGAACCGTATCTGAGGAATGCTTGTAAGAGGTTTGTGATTGAAATGAATCCTTCTTTCGTTTCTGATGAGACTCCCAACAAAGATATCAACGTATCCTTCTACAACCTCCCTTTCACTAAGAGGTAACTGAAACCTTGAGATTAAATGATTTTAACAATAAAGTCTTGTGTGGTGGTGATTGTGATATTGACTCTGTTATCAACCTTCCAGGTTGAGGGAACTAACCACTGCAGAAATTGGGAAGCTTGTGTCTGTGACTGGTGTGGTTACTCGAACTAGCGAAGTCAGACCTGAGCTTCTTTACGGAACCTTCAAGTGCTTAGATTGTGGCAGCGTTATCAAGAACGTGGAACAACAGTTTAAGTACACACAGGTACTTTAATGCTTGCTTCTTCTTTTAAAGACTCTGGCAAGTGTTAGTTTCAAAGTCCTTGTTTTAACTTTTCTATTTGTTTTTGTCATTCGTGGTGTTGTCACAGCCTACCATCTGTGTGAGCCCAACTTGTTTGAACAGAGCAAGATGGGCCTTGCTTAGACAAGAGAGCAAGTTTGCCGATTGGCAAAGAGTTCGGATGCAGGAGACTTCTAAAGAGATACCTGCTGGTTCCTTGCCACGCTCTTTGGATGTCATTCTGCGCCATGAGATTGTTGAACAGGCCAGAGCGGGTGACACGTGAGTTTCTTCTTGCGCTACTTCTATAAGTTATGCCCCCTTAAGGATCAAGAGTTGCATTCATTTTGATTTATTTTTTGGTTTTTGTCCTCACAGGGTTATTTTTACGGGAACAGTTGTTGTCATACCTGACATATCGGCGTTGGCAGCACCTGGAGAGAGAGCAGAATGTCGCCGAGACTCATCTCAGCAGAAAAGCTCCACTGCTGGACATGAAGGTGTCAAAGGTCTTAAGGCTCTGGGAGTTAGAGATCTTTCGTATCGGCTTGCCTTTATTGCAAACTCAGTTCAGGTTTGTCAACTATAGTAACTGTCAAATCAAAACTTAAAAGAGAGACATGTCGATTCAATATCTTTTTTTTTTTGCTTTTCAGATTGCTGATGGTAGCAGGAACACTGACATGAGGAACCGCCAAAATGATTCTAACGAAGATGATCAGCAGCAGTTCACGGTAAGGCTTATAATAATTACATATATGAATTGAGACGGCTATTGTTCCGCAGAATCCTGTTTTTTTTTTGTCTTTTTTATGTGACCTCGTACATGTTTACTATATTTACAACCAATGAAATTGGTTCTTGTTAAAACTTGGTAGGGAGAAGAGCTAGATGAAATTCAGCAGATGAGGAACACTCCTGATTACTTCAATAAATTAGTTGGAAGCATGGCACCAACCGTTTTTGGTCATCAAGACATCAAGCGTGCAGTTCTACTTATGCTTTTAGGCGGTGTGCATAAGACCACTCATGAGGGCATCAACCTTAGAGGAGACATCAATGTCTGTATAGTTGGGGATCCCAGCTGTGCTAAATCCCAATTCCTTAAGTACTGATTCTCACTGAAAATCCAAAGCGTCTTCTTTTCTTCTTCGGAGTTCTGATACCTTAATTTCGGTTTAATATTTGTAGGTATACTGCAGGCATTGTACCAAGATCTGTGTATACATCTGGAAAGTCTTCTTCTGCAGCTGGGTTAACTGCAACTGTGGCAAAAGAACCTGAGACTGGGGAATTCTGCATTGAGGTAACTTTGTATGTGCATTGTTATAGATTGCTTGCAATGGAACTTTGAAGGAACCTAATCTTTGTAGATCGCTTTGAAGTGCTAGCCTCCTTTGATACTGTGATTTCTGTATTTTGTTTTAATTGATACCATCGTGTTCTTTAATAGGCTGGTGCTTTAATGCTTGCTGACAATGGAATTTGTTGCATTGACGAGTTTGACAAGATGGATATCAAAGATCAGGTAAGTGTTCATCATTTCTTGTTACAGTACAGAGGACTGAGTTTTTGACTGTGGCTAATTGCGATTACTGTACATTTGGGCATAAAGGTTGCTATTCATGAAGCCATGGAACAGCAAACAATAAGCATCACGAAAGCTGGGATTCAAGCAACCTTGAATGCTAGGACATCAATTCTTGCAGCCGCTAATCCTGTTGGTGGGCGATATGATAAATCTAAACCACTTAAGGTGAGGTTATCCCCAAAGTTGCATATTTTGACTTTTATCTTTACCATGAATTTTTTGTATATTTCTAATTGTGGTATGATCATGCTGTTTTCAGTATAACGTTAACCTTCCACCTGCCATTCTCTCGAGGTTTGATCTTGTGTACGTTATGATTGACGACCCTGATGAGGTAACGGATTACCACATTGCCCATCATATCGTGCGTGTTCACCAGAAGCACGAAGCAGCACTTTCTCCGGAATTTACTACGGTGCAACTCAAGCGGTACATTGCATATGCAAAAACCTTAAAGCCAAAGGTTGTTAACTAACCGAAAATGGTTTTGATCTTAAAAGGTGCTTTGTTAAAGATCTTAACATCTTTTTGTATCTTGATCTGTGTACTGCAGCTAAGCCCAGAAGCAAGAAAGCTACTGGTCGAGTCATATGTTGCTTTACGCAGAGGCGATACAACTCCTGGGACAAGAGTCGCATATCGAATGACAGTGAGGCAGCTAGAGGCATTGATCAGGCTCTCAGAAGCCATTGCTAGGAGTCATTTAGAAACTCTGGTGATCATCCTTAACCAGCTTTCATTTTACTACAAGTCATTAATTTGCTTTATCTGGAAATTTTTGTTATTGTTTTTCTCAGGTGAAACCAAGTCATGTTCTTTTAGCTGTCAGACTTTTAAAGACTTCAGTTATCAGGTAACTCTCAAACCCTCTCTTTCTTTACTTATCTCTTGATTTCTCCCAAAATTTTAATTGTAACGTTTCTGTTTCTTATCTAGTGTTGAGTCAGGGGACATAGATCTTTCGGAGTATCAAGATGCTAACGGTGACAACATGGAGGAAACAGATGACGCTGAAAATCCTGGTAACGGAGATGAAGATCAACAGAATGGTGCAGCTGAGCCAGCTCCTGCTACTGCAGGTACTTAAACACCGTGTATGCTCTTCCTTTTACTCTGAGTCACTTAAGAACCATAACGAACATCATGGTGCATTATCAACAGACAATGGAGCAGCAGCACCAAAGCTGGTGATTAGCGAGGAAGAATATGATAGAATCACACAGGCCTTAGTCATTCGCCTTAGACAACACGAAGAAACTGTTAAAAAAGACAGTAAGCACTCTTCAGTTCTCGCAACCATTACTTTCTCTCTTCAACTCGTGAAACAAATTACCTCTATCTTCATTAGGTTCTGAATTGCCTGGAATGAGACAAAAGGAGCTGATTCGATGGTACATCGACCAGCAGAACGAGAAAAAGAAATACAGTTCGCAAGAGCAAGTCAAACTCGATATCAAGAAACTCAGAGCCATTATTGAGGTAAACACAACACTTTTATACTTCAATACCAGTTTAAGTTCTATGTTTTTATCTAATACCCGAACATATATATACAGAGTTTGGTATGTAACGAAGGTCACCTCATAGTGTTGGCCAATGAGCAAGAAGCCACAGAAGCTGCTGAAGAAACAAGAAAAAAATCTTCACAACGAGACGAGAGGATCTTGGCCGTTGCTCCAAACTATGTGATCGAGTGATGTTACTACGTGTTGTGTTTGATTTGTACTTCCTAAGTAGAATCCTGCCTAAAACCTTGCGTTGTATCATTTGGAACTAGTTTCATTGGATTCCTTTAGCTCAGTTTCACTAGTGTATGCAACTTTTTTTTTTCTCAGAGTAAAACCAAATGGATACAAAAACAAACCCGAAAATGTAATTGATCTACAAGCCAAGTGGTGAGGTATTCGTTGGAGTTTCCTATGTGGTGATTTCAGACATCAACCGTCCTCCGAATCTGACACTCGCATAAGAAGGGGACAAGAAATGTTGGCCGACTTTAGTACTCCTCATTTACCCCAATCATCTTCTCAAATTCTTTATTAGCTTCTCCTAGAAGGGGGTGGTTTTATATGTTTATGGTTAGAATATTTGTACAAATATATAAAACTACCAGTGAGTCGATAATGGAATTATGGTTAGAACCACTTGCCCGAAGATAGAGCAAATATTGAGTAATTGACACCATTAGAAATCGCTCATCAACTTTAATATTTTGATAGTTTACAAAAAAAAACTTTGATATTTTGATACGTTGAAAATTTATCAATATTGTATTAGGTATAATAATAAGCATGAAGACGGTATAGGCTTCTAGAATACAAAGGTGGACTTTATCTAGAAGCAAACATTCCTTCTATGCTGAATATACATCACCCATGTGATCTTAAACGATTTCACGAAATGTGCATGACAAAAGAGGAACTTTAGTATTTAAGCATGGTAAGAGAGAGAATAATAGCCTTCTAGAGATTATATCAAAAGAAAAGGAGGTAAGAGAAAGTTCTTAAGTTCTTGTTAACATTTGCCATTCTAATCTAATTGTTATGTCATCGTTGCCTCGCTTAATCTCTTTGTTTTGATCTAATAAAATTAGTTTCACCTAACAGTGCTATCATCAGTGCCGTCCGAAGACCTTTATAGGTCTGAGGCAAATTAAATTTCTTTTATCTAGTTTTCAATATTATAATTTAATTACAAATAATTAAAATGATAATTACAAAATTATTCTCTATCAATAGTAAGTATATGAAAATATGAATTTAAAAGTTTTTTTTTAAAAGATTCAAAGTTTTAGCCACTATAACTAACTATCTTTTTATGCCAAAAACAACTAACTATTATAATAAAAGTAGAAATGTTAAGAAAATAATGGGGGAACTTGTGATTCTTATTCATAAACAATCGATGGTGCCCTTTATATATAGAGAGTTACAATAGACCGTCATTAGATAAATGGAAAGATAACATTCTTAGATAAACATGGAAAATGTAAACATTATCCAACAAGAAAAAGGAAAGTCTTGGCTAGTCCTTATCCACTCATGGTCGATGGAATATTCCTTTTGGTCGGATCTGATTCGGTCTAATCCTCATGGTTATTGCATCCACATCAAATGATTCATAACACTCCCCCTTGGATGTTATAACCATATAGAGCTCATAATACGTTTGGTATGTTGCCTCATTAAAACCTAACCTGTAAAACCCTTTTGGAATAAAACCACAGTTAGAAAAAAGAGTACAACCGTATTACTCCCCCTGATGAATGCACCACTATAGATCTTTCAATCGTCTTATTCCTATCTTGTGTATTAGCTTTCTGAACGTAGAGGTTGGCAATGATTTGGTGAACAACCTCTTTTGACATCTACTCCATCATATGGTCGGTTCTTCTTTTCAATCGTTTAAATCACTATCGACCATTACATGTTGGGTTATCAACCGGATTGACTACTTGCTTTGTGGATAGCCGTATTTCCGGATGGTTGAGTAGTACTTGCGGCCTTGGTTTGTTTCATTGACCTCCACGAGGTTGCAATACCTCCATGAGTAAATTCATAACCTGTTTATGATTAGATAAAAAAAAAACTTGCATCTGCAAAACCAATTTATCCCCTCTTTGGGTTGGTTAGTTTGGTTAGTATAAAACAAACTTAAATCCTTCGTTTCTTGTAAATAACAAAGTATATATAATGGTTACCATTAGTTCCTTAGAACCTTTTTTACCTTTCTTCATCATCAGCTATATTTTAAATTAAGCATATTGATATGCATGCTGATGGATCATGGTTATGATCAGTATATCTATTTGATATAGATATGGTCGGTTATTTGAATCAATGGTTAACTATATGGCACTTATGGCCAACGACCTTAGCATTCGTGGTCTGGTCTCGGGTCTTGTGGTTTAGTGTATACACCACGACCTTCTTACTTAACCACGACCATATTCAGTTTCTTTCTTGACCATTATTGTCTTATATAGTTGTATGGTCGTTCATAATTATATCGACCGTTTGCCATATGATCGACCGTACATCGACCATAAACCTCTTGGTTGTATGGCTTTGCCCGTATGCATACTTGTGGCCGTATGGTCAGCCATGTTTGGTTTTCCTGACCTTAATTCAATCGGTCACATGGTCGTCCATAAGGTTTCCCTGGCCGTAATCAACTTGGCTTTTAGGGACCTTGGATAAAACTGTCACCGCGGCCGTATGGTCGATTATGCTCATGCAATTGCTCTCGACCATGGCCATTATGGCCGTTATGGTCGAACATGGCGGAATTCATATTTTCCTCGACCATCTTACATATCATTCTAATATATACTTAATCATAGACCAACCATATAGTACGTAATTTTATGATCCAAATGTTATGATCATAATCTGTCTAAGGATCAATCGACAACTTATATCATTTAGAAAACAATCAAATTTTCTTTAAGTTGGTTTAACACAAGGAATTTTCTTTTCATAATACATGAACTGATCTTTATTGTTCTTATAGAACTCTTTCACTGATTATTAACTGGTCGATCATATTATATCATATGCAGTTGCATTGCATCAGTTCATAGACAGCTAAGGAACAAAACCGTTCTTTGAGAATTTATTTTCTCATCTTTATGGTACTTTTATTATCTTTATCCAATGATTAATATATTGCTTACTACATCATCATTTCTTTCCAGACATTATCAATTTCGAATTGTAGTAGCATCCACCACAGATCTTATATCATTTCATAATCTGTTCCTTGGTCTCTGTGAGTATCCTTGTGTAATCAAGCCATTCTTTAAATGCTTTTAAGTAGGAATATGAATACCTTAGATCACATGGTCATATCCTATATCTCATGATTTCTTTTATCTCACAAGACCCATTTATCCACTGGTTTATCAGATGACATTAGATGGCCAATACGTCCATCTTTTCAATAGATTCTTTAAATTTTCTTTAAACCCCACGATTTCTTTAACCTTATATTTATGAGTACTCACACGTGGGTTTATGATCCTCGCTTTATATTTTATATTCAAATGCTACCTTGTATGCGCTATCTTATATATCATAGGTATCGATACCCTTTTCTGCGTTCCATTGTATTCCAGACATAACATAATTGATTGCAATCTTATGACCTTTAATATAATGGTGTTTGGCGTCCCAAATTCAATTGTATGGTATCTTATATTTTGGTCGACCATTTTCTATATCTGGGATGGTTTCCTTTATGACCTTGGGAATTTATCATTTTATACACCTTTATCTTTTCTTCCGAGGTTCCTTTATCTTATGGAACATATTGGTCTATCTTTATATAGACTCTGTAGCAACTTGATTGTGTCTTCTAGGAAAACAAATTCGTTTGGTGCAAGCTGGTATGACTTTTCGGGTCAATGTGTCTGGCATTTAGTTCTGCTAGCTTTTATATCATTTGGACGTCTTATATTTACTAGTCCAAGGATCTTGCCAAGACAATGATGGTTAATACCATTCTCTTTTTCTCTTTACCAGCTTATAACTTTCTACCCTTTAATGTTGGATGATCAGATTATTTATCTCTTGTAATCTGTGTTCTTGGCCACTAATTAGATCACCCATGTTTGGCTCAAGACATTTTAAAATCGTGGGAGAAAGACATTTTTCATCCAACATATATTCTCATTCTCAATCTTGTTCTGAGGTTCCATCTTAAATGGCACATATGTCTGTGGTGGTATATTCAGATTCTCTTAAAATGGTTTATGTATATTGATAAAGGATTTTACTCTATCCTAATCAAAGTAGTATAGATGAGTGTCAATCCAATCCTAAGTGAACATGATGCAATGAGAATGCAAGTATAAACTTAATCTAAGTGCAATCAATTTAGATATGGGGGTGAAGTAACAAAATAACACAGATGCGAAACTAGAATTATAAATGAATGGGAAGAACGAGAACCCATGGGCAAGGGCTTTGACTTTGGGTGATTTGGATCTAAGATAGACGGTTAACGCTATAAACAACTTGGTTCTACTAGTCTAGACGTACCATTAAACTAATTCTCTATCAAGATAAAAGTTCATTTGCTTTCAATCACTAGACATCAAATGTCTTTGGTCTAGTTAAATCAAGCAATCATTAAGAGCATGTCGATCTATTGACTATCTAAACTTTCCTAACATCAATTGTCATTGGTTAAGCCAGTAAAGAGAGTTATCACTTGGTTCAGACATTTCGTCGAACACCTTTCGGGTACAAATTGCCTATGGATCTAGATTAAAGTGATCAAGTCTAATCTAGCATTGGAGACTAGCAATAATCATAGAACATGAATAATCAAACATTAAACCTTCTAACCTATTACCTAATCACCCTAGATCACCCTAACCCATGGAATTCTACAGATGACTACTGACTAGCAAACATGATGAACTCAAAAACCAAAGATGAATCAGAGTAAATCATTTCTAATGAACAAGAATAAACAATGAATCAAAATAAGATTAATAAAAAGGATTCAAGATTCAATCTTCTTCACCAAGAGTAGTCTAGTCTCAGATAAAAACCAGAATAAAATAAAAAACTAGGTTTAAAGAGTATTTATAGCTGTTTGAAAACAAATCGGGTCAACCCAACAAGCCTTGTTTGACCCGCAGAAATTTCAGCCTAAACGACTGTAGCGACCAGGGATGGTCGCTACGCCTGGTCGCTATGGCTTCCGCAACTCTTTGTGGGTCTGTAGCGACCAGGGCTGGTCGCTACGCCTGGTCGCTATGGTTCCCAGATTCTTCATGTGGTTCTGTAGCGACCAAGGCTGGTCGCTACGCCTGGTCGCTACACCCCTTTTGCTCCAAACTCCACTTCTTTGGCCTCCATTGCCTCCAAACTCATCAATGAACATCTCACATACCTGACATAGACAAATGTAATGAAATGCAACCTAAATATGCCTAAATGATATCCTATATGCCTGAAATGCACTTAAAGAGATGACCAAAACTATGCAAATATGACCGATATCAACTCCCACAGTAGCCATGAATGCTCTCACAAGTAGTAGCGAAGAGTTCCAATCTATCCTGATGTCCATCACATGAAAGTCTGCTGAGACTAGGGTGTTGTTGATCTGCATTGGAACATCTTTTACCATCCCTCCTGAGTTCACTCTTGAGCAGTCTACAAATGTGAATGAATCGCTGGAAGGTTCCACTGTTAGGTTCAGCTCCTCTGCCATAGAATTTGGCATAATGCTCACTGAAGATCCGGTGTCGCAGAGGGCGTTGGGATATTTGTTTCCTTTGATGAAGCATGGAACCACAAACTTCTCAGGATCACTTTTCTTTTTCTAACAGGTTCTCTGTTTCATCTTCTTTCTGAGGTGATTGAATACGATTTCTATGTCATCATCTGTTTCCCTTGTTTCCATGAAAAATATCCGCAATCTGTGAGTATAATAAGTTTCATCAAAAGATATATCTAAAGGAATTTTAAAAACTCTTTTAGCAAAGCCATCCATCTCCTTTTCATTGGCTTCTCTTCTTTAATGCTTTGGGATCTTTTGCCTCCTCTTCGAGTGTCCCTCATCGTCTCTGTTAAGATCCATAGATTCAGATGTGTCTGTATTCTGGTCTGAAATTTTTGTTGTTGGACGCACAATCAGACTTGCGTGGAGGTCTGGGTTTCTACCTTGTCGATCGATGCCAGACATGTACTGTCGACTGATGCTTTAGTCTCTATGTCGATCGGGGTCATGAGTATGGTATCGATCGATTTTAGTTGATTCACATGAGGCTATCGATTCTGTAGGTTTCACCATCGATAAATTCTCGTTGTCTTGCGTCGATTCACCGCGGGACATGGAATTTTCCACACAAAAGTTGTTGTCTTGGGGTTTCTCTTCCTGCCAGAAATCATCATCAATCAATGCATTGACGTGGTGCTTCTGCCCAGTCTCCATCTTCTCCATAATCAGACCCTAATGTCTCCTAATGGTCTCACTTGTTTGCATCACTTGATTCTCCAACTTCTTCACATGGGTGCTGAGGTTTTCAAACTTAGTGTTGAGTTGAGGTACAAACCATCTATCTTTCCGCTGAAATTCACAGTCATCTTCTGCTGTCCCTCTAAGATTCTATCAATCATTGCTTTAATCTTGCTTCCTTGTGTTTTCGGAGGAGGATTTTGGTAGTAGGAAGATCCATATGTTATGTCGTTATTAAAGAGACTTCGCTGTGAACTCTGATTAAAGTTACTCCTTTGACCAGCACCATAGGAGTTCCTGCTGAAACCTGGATTTCCTTGTCTCTGAAAACCATTCCCATCAATGTAGTTCAAATCCCCTTCTTCAAAATCATCTTCTCCATATTCTATTGCTTCTACCTCTGCAAAAGTAACCTGCTTTCTGAGAAATTTCTGAACACTATCCAGCTTTGCTTTTACTTCTTCGATTTTCTCCTTGCTCACTACTGAAACTGATTTCTTTCTCTCAAAATCTGTATTCTTGGTACTGCTGCTAGATGCTAGATTCTCAATCAATCTTGTAGCTTCTTTAGGGTTCCTAGTGCTAAAATTTCCTTCACTAGCTATGTCCAAAGCCATCTGATATTGCAATTCAATACCTTTGAAGTAAGTGCTAAGAAGCTGCACTTTGTTGAACCCGTGATGTGGATAGTCTCTTTGGTATGACTTGGATATGATCCATGAGTTTCTGAAAGACTATGAAGCTTCTTTTGAAAAAGTAGCAATCTTGCTCCTCAGATCTTCTGCTTTTGCGTCATAAAAGAAGTTACGGAAGAAAGCGTTCTTATTGTCAGTCCAGGATGTTACATATCATGGTGGTAGTTGCTTAAGCCAATATGAAGCTTCTCCAGCAACTGAGTACTTGAAGAGCTTACAGAAAAGATAGTCCTCATGGACTCCATTGGCTTTAATAGCAGTCACTAGATCCTCAAATCGCTCTAGATGATCCATAGGGTTCTCGTGTCGCAACCCATGGCAAGGCGTCTGCGCTACAAGTCCGAAGTAAGCGGGCTTGATCTCAAAATCGTTTCTCTGAAAATTTAGAGGGTGAATGGCGGATTTGTTGGCGTAGAACTGGTATGGACGGTTGTATTCAGCCATCATTCTCTGAGTAGCTTGGGCGTTATCTTCAGATTGAGCTATTGCAGCTTCTGCTTCTTCTTATGTATCATGGATTATAGTCCCCTGATTGTCTATCCTTTGACCTGATGCATTACGCAGATGACCGTTGAGGTCATGCAAGTCTCACCGGTTTGACTACACGCATGGATGAGATGTCTATTCCTGCAAGAGGCTTGATGATGTCTACTATCCTATAGATAAGTGCCTCACCGGTTTGACTACACGCATGGATGAGATGAAGCAAGATTTGGATACTATTCAAAGACAACATGCTATTGGGCCAAACAGAGTGAAATAGATCGACGACAACATCAAGCCATCGATCGATACTAAATTCGACAGACAAGAGTCCACAGCAGAAAAACAATTAGAAGACAAGTTTGATGAGATTACCTTTTCTCAAAGCCTGATGAAAGAAAATATCTCTTAGCAATTAGAGGATATATCATACACTACAACAGCCAGACTTAGAATGCTACAGCGCAATAATGAGAATCTACAAAGGCGAATGCATTCAGTGGAGGTTGCTAAGGAGATCATGAAGCATGAGAAAGCTAGAGAAGATGAGGCAATGAGAAGCTTCGTTGGTACATGGTTTCAGAAAGGCAAAGAAGATGTAGACACTTGTTTTCCAAGTGGTGATCCACCCCCATTCTAGACAGAGAGTTCAAACGTCGAGCTTAAGATTATAACAAAGCGCCGAGTGGGAGGCAACCTAATATTTAGTAAGTTTTTATTTAGTTTTTACTTATACTACTATTTGTTTCAAGTTTTACTTTGTTTTTATAGACTGTTTAAGTTCACCATCGATCGACACCATAGAGGCAGCATCGGTCGATAATGGATCGCGACCATCTATCGACCACATAAGCCTACCATCGATCGATGCCCTCTTACAGAGGGAGGTATCGAGTTTTTCTCTTAAACTATTTACTTATGATTTGATTTTCCCTAACCAGTCTGGGTGGAATTACACTGGGGATAATTTAATTTAAGTCTGGGGGAGGTTCACTGACGTGATGGTGTTTTTATGTTCTAAAAGGGTATAAATATCCTAAACAAATAACTGTAAAATTAACTATTAATACTAACAGACAAAATAGTACTTTTGCCAAGACAAATCAGGTGTAGTACTTAGGAATAAAATCCACAGAGAACAATGACACACAATAGATTTCTTATTTCTAATGACTAAGCTATGTAATTATATATATAGGTAACAAGTAATCAGGCCAAGGAAATATTCGTTATTAGAAGGTATATATGCAATATGGAAATATACTAATAACGTAAATATGGAAATATGCTAATGATGTAATATGGAAATATACTAATAAATGTAATATAGAAATATGCTAATAAATTAACTAGATGCAAATGTAAATATGCTAGATCTAGGGTTTCAGACAAGTGGATTATAGAAGATAGAATTTAAAGGTATTTAATCATGGAACTTGATATCTAATGTAAAAGACACCAGCTTTCGCATGTGAGTCTAATCTATTGACTAAGTCTAATGTCTAAGCTCTCGCTTGTTGACATGGAATGACCATCGATCGATCGCAATGATCATTCGTCGATCGATGGTTTCTTGAGTCACCCCTTATGACCTAATTCGATAAGTTCATTAGATTAACTAAATCAACTCTCGTTTGTTTCTAGCAACCTAGCTCAGCAGAATAAATTTCGGTAGTTGACCATGCTCTCGCTTGCGCCTAACTATCCTATTATCAGGGTTCTAATTAGCTACTCTAGAACACAACCAATAAACACAATTTTATTAATAGATCTAATAATACCCCTAAAATATTCTATTGTTTGGCTAATCCATCAGTACCATTAATAAAACCAAAATCTAGTTGATAACTACTCAGACATAATCAAGGTAAGAATAATAATCTGAATATAATGCATAGATAAAATACTAGGGTTTCAATACAAATCTCCCTAGGGAGTTATGAATCTTCTCCCTAAATAAATCCTAAAACTATGGTGAGGAGGTGCACACACACACACTTTGCCAAAACACCTAGGCACCTAGCACCAAGCACACCTCTTTATGGTGCAAATACATAAAATATAAATATAAAACCCTAAAGTCTAGGTCAAAACTTGTCCAAGGGTAATCTTGTAATCTTGTGTCATGTCTCTAACTTGGGCTTGAAAATCGGTTGTCTGCGAATTGAACATCGATCGATGGCGGATGTGCAACATCGATCGATGGCGGATGTGCAACATCGATCGATCATGTAACATCGGTCGACGCCAATGTTGTGTCGTCGATCGATGGTATTCTTGTACTTCGATTCTCACAGCGATCAGCTACAAGTTATTCTCCTCTAAATGCTCCAAAATATCCAAGTATCTCCATATATCTCCAAAACGTACCTGGACCTGTAAAGACCTCAAAATATAGCCAAAACACACATAACAAACCCTAAATAAAGCATATAATATTGTCTAAAACTGGTAATAAATAGGATATATCATTCGTTAACGCTATTTATTTGTTAGTGAGTTTTATTTCTATATATATATATATATATATATATAAGTTTTTCAAAAAGTTTTATTGAGTCAAGAAGAAGACTATGATCAGATTATTTGTTGACTAAACACGCTTTAGCACCATTCTTAGAAGGTTATATGCAGAGATTACTAGAGATACTTAAGTGGATCATACTACCGCTATATCACACTTGCTTAGAAAGTTTGAAGGAACCGAAGCTGATTTCCAATACTAATCCTGAAATTATCTTTTTGCTTTGGGACTTGGTATACATTGGATCGGATTCCTTCTGCAAGTCTAGAAGGTAAAAGTCTTTGTGCTTCTGATTCCCCTCTCTCTCCCGTTCAGATAAAAAAAGAAATCAAAGATTTGGTGGCTACAACCATTAAGGCTTAATTCATATATTCTAGAAAGAGATAAAGGTCAAAAAGAAGTGAACATGATTTGGTGGCAAAAACCATTAGGGCTTGATTCATGGAAACCTGTCCAAATATCTCAGTCAATTAAAAAAAATAAAATGATACCCTCAAAGGAAAAAATACATTGACTGAGAAGAAGTGAGAAGAGAGAGAGAAAAGAAATCAGAGAAGACTAGCTATGTGTTCAGATACTTGCAAGGGTAAGATTCCATATATCATTTGATCGATACTCCCAAGATAAAGCCTGCACTTTTATTTTATGCAAAGAAATGAAATCAGTAGAGGAGCGAGTCTACCAACGACCTTTGGAGGGAGGAATGCTGTTTGGGTGATTGTGGATAGACTTTCCAAATCATCTCATTTTCTTGCGATTAAGAAGACAGACACAGCTGATCAGTTAGCGCAGATTTATATCAGGAAGATCGTGAGGTTGCATGGAGTTCCTGTCAGCATTGTATCCGATCGTGATGCAAAGTTCCCATCGGCATTTTGGAGAGCCTTTTAGAAGGCGCTTGGGACAAAAGTCCACATGAGTACAGCTTATCACCCACAGACTGATGGGCAGTCAGAGAGGACTATTCAGACTTTGGAGGATATGCTCAGGGCTTGCATTTTAGATTGGGAAGGAAGTTGGCGAAAATATCTACCTTTAGCAGAGTTTGCATACAATAATAGTTATCATTCGAGTATTGAGATGGCACCATATGAGGCACTTTATGGTAGGCCTTGCCGTACGCCACTTTGTTGGACAAAGGTGGGTGAGCTACGAGGCATGGAACCAGCAATGGTTCAAGAGATGGTAGAGCAGGTTGAGATGCTCAAAATTTGGTTTAAGCAAGCTCATGACCGTCAGAAGAGTTATGCAGACAAGCGTCGGAAGGATTTGGAGTTTCAGGTGGGCGATCTAGTATACTTGAAAATGAGAACCTTCCAAGGAGGATCTAAGACTCGGAAGCTAAAGAAGCTTAAGCCGAGATATATGGGCCCATATCCTATTGTAGAGCGGATTGGAGCTGTGGCTTATAGATTGCAGTTATCAGCAGAGCTATCAGATTTCCACGATGTGTTTCACGTGTCAGTATTGAGAAAAGTCGTTAGAGAGCCAAAGCTTATTTTGCAGCAGCCACCCGGCGATCTTGGTAAAACTTTGTTTGCACCCATCCAACCTGTTGAGATTTTGGATCGACAAGTAAAGGCGGTTCAGGGAATGATGACCATGTTGGTTAAGGTTCGCTGGGAGAGAGATGGAATCAAGGAGGAGACATGGGAGGCAGAATCTCAGATGAGGATAGATTATCCAGATCTTTTTCAGGATGATATTGGACACTTGGACCATGAGCCGGATTCGGGGTCGAATCCCTTATTAGTGGGGGAGAATTGTAACGACCCAAATTTGGGTCCGTTTGTCTCGGCCCAGCAAGGCCCGTTTGAGCAGCAGGAAACCCTAGGTAAGCCACTATTTAAACAGAGTTGCCTCGCTTTTTCTTCAGAAAGATCCCTAAGTGTGAGATCTCTGCAGAAACTGAGCCGTCGCTGAGATCTGAGGCCGTACTATCGCCACCACCACCGGTAGAGAGCAGATCCGTCGTTGAACTACCACAAAACATCAAAGGTAAACCGGAACCACCTTTTCCGATTTGAGTTTTGTGTAGTCGTTTAGTAAATCGATGATATCTCGTTAACCGCTTGTCATTTTGAAAATCTAAGTCCACCATCGTGTTCGTGACGTCGAGACGAGTCCGGAGCTCCAAGATCAGCCCTCCCCCACCGTCCATGCGCCGCCACGCGCTGTCCAACCGCCGCGGCGCTCCGCGCGTGTAAGACACGCGCCACCGCAGGCCACCACACGCGCCGCGCTTGAAGTCCACGCGCCGCCGTCCGCCGCCGTCGCCGATTCCGGTAAGCCACCGGGCTCCCCCGTCGCCACCGGTGACCGCCGCCGGTGACTCGCCAACTCGGCCGAGTCGACTCGGCGAGTCAACTCGGTCACCGGGTCAACCGGCTGAGTTGGTTTGGTTTAGGTTAACAGGTTTTAAATTAAAATTATTTCTGGTTTAAATTAATTGAATTTGGGTTATCCTAAACCGGGTTGAAATTAATTTAAATCTGGTCCAATTGAAATCAAATCCGGTTAAGGAAAACCGGTTGGTTCAATTCGATTTCAATTTGGTCAAGGGTTGACTGGCTTGGGTCAGAGTTGACCGGGTTGACCTTTGACCTACGGGTTGACTTTTTGACCAGACCACCGGTTATCCATTTTTGACCGTTTGAAGGGCGTTCTTACTCGATTTTTCGCCCTGATTTCAGATTTGGAGTCTATTTGAGTAGCTGGAGTTCATAGACAACACTTTCCCCACATTGCTAAGGTGAGCGCTATTCCCAAACTTCTTGTACACAGCTTAGGATTTTGAATAAATATAATTTATTTCTAATATATTTCGTCTTCGTGAATTGAGTCTATTAAAGTTTGCTTTCTGTTAAACCGGATATAGGGTGTTAGAGGGTTCAACATTGCTTGTTCTTTGCTAATTGTTATTAAATAAATATATATATATATATATATATATATATATATATATATAATTATAAATATATGTTGAGAATTGAGGTGAAAGGTTGTGGTCGACTACGGAGACGTACTTCTATAGGGCGGTTTGTGACCAGTATGTTTTGTGAGATGTTGTGGCACAACATAGTCGACCTATTGTTGCCACGGCTGTAGGTCGATAAATCGTCTTCGGGCGTGTGTTACCGAGCACATATTCAGCGTTGTTTTTGGCCTGTTAGTGGGCAGCGGGTGTGTATCTCGCTAGGACCAAGTTTGTTCTTTGGGTACTTTAGGTACCGTGTTTGTTACGTGTTAAAAGTAAATTATATTTATTCATAGTGTTATGATCGGGTCCATGAACTTCGGGTTTAACATCCCATACCTCACTGAGTGACTCCCATGTTGCTCACCCCTCTTTCTTCCCCTTTCAGGTGAGACTGCTGAGGAGGAGTGATTCATTTCAGATTAGTGTTTTGGGTGTTTTTCTTTTCAGACTTATGGTTTTACGTTTATGGATATTTTTTTTCGGATTTTATCCTATTGATGGATTTATGGTGTTAAGTTGACTACGCGAAGTAATAAGTGGAGTTTTCAGGAAGATTATTATCTATTAAATTAAACTAAAAATGTGAGTGTTACAATTGGTAATGAATGAAGGCTATGTGTGATAGATTTCTTCCTTCAAAATGTTCTTCATCAACCGCAGATGAGAATCGTGATAAATCCACACTTAATGGTTGGAAAGCTTGTAACGCCCCGACCGCCCACGGCTAATGGGCCGCCCACGGCTAATGGCCCACCCACGCCCGCTCTCTCGGCCTGTGGGCCCCATCCCGTTCCAACGGTCGGTGCGTAAATTTTCCAAGGCTCGAAATCATTGTTTACTGACCCTGCAATCACCACATGACCTTTCCCCGTGCTTTTGCCTCACTCACACGGTATCGCGAATCACTTCCCGATAGGTCACCCATCCTTTCACTACTCCAGCATAAGCACGCTTAACCCTGGAGTTCTAAACGGATGTGTGACGGAAAAGGTAAGTCAACTTTCGTGACATAGGTAGCCAAATCAATTCTGTTAAGCCTTTACACATATCACAACTCGGGATGTTATAATTCACCCCTCTCAAAGAACGCAACATCCTCGTTGCGCCCCACGACAGGTCTCAAGACGCCTCTCGGGTCAGAACCGAGATGGCTAACCAGCTCTGATACCATTTGTAACACCCCGACCGCCCACGGCTAATGGGCCACCCACGCCCGCTCTCTCGGCCCGTGGGCCCCATCCCGTTCCAACGGTCGGTGCGTAAATTTTCCAAGGCTCGAAATCATTGTTTACTGACCCTGCAATCACCACATGACCTTTCCCCGTGCTTTGGCCTCACTCACACGGTATCGCGAATCACTTCCCGATAGGTCACCCATCCTTTCACTACTCCAGCATAAGCATGCTTAACCCTGGACTTCTAAACGGATGTGTGACGGAAAAGGTAAATCAACTTTTGTGATATAGGTAGCCAAATCAATTATCTTAAGCCTTTACACATATCACAACTCGGGATGTTACAATTATAGGATATGGTATATAAAGTTTCTCTATGATTGACTTGATAGGATGTAGTTGCAACAAAGTAGGGTGACAATTATACTTAGACATTATGTGAGTCTTCGCTTTTCAAAACGTCTTTTGGAGCCTTGTTTGCTTGAGGAAAAGCAAAAGGTTAAGTCTGAGGGAGTTAATATAGCCTATTTCTTACCAATTTTAGGCCATGTTATAGGCTCTATTTAGGGTCGATTATGTGTGTCTAGGCTATATTTTATGGTTTTTACATGTCCAGGTGCGTTTTGGAAATATATGGAGATATTTGGAGCTTTTAGAACATTTAGAAGAGAAGAATCCGTAGTTGATCACTGAGAGAATCGAACTACAAGATAGTTATCGATCAGCGACACTATCTTGGCGTCGACCGATGGTACAAGATCAAGATTGATCTATGATGCACACTTGCCATAGATCGATGACCAATTCGCAGACAGCCGATCTCAAGCCTAAGTTAGAGACAAATGATGAAGATAATCTGGACGAGTTTGGACCTAGATTTTAAAGTTATATATTTATACTTTATGTATTACACACAGAGAGGAGAGAGCGAGGTGTGTGTGTGTGTGTGTGCGTGCATGGGTGCGTATCCGTGTGTGTGTGTGTGTGTGTGTGGAGAGAGTTGAAGAGAGTTTGGTTTTCTATTATAGTTTTAAGGTTTCTAGGGAAGAAGATTCATAACTCCCTAGGGAGATTTGTATTGGAATCCCAGTATTTTATCTATGCATTATATTCAGACTATTGTTCTTACTTTAATTTTGTCTGAGTAGTCATCAACTAGATTTATGTTTTAATGATGGCAATCATGGATTAATCCAAAAATAGGATTTCTAGTTTGAGATAATATCCATCAATTGAGTTGTGCTTAATGCTTGCATTCTAGAGTATCTAATTAGAATCTCGAAAGTAGGACATGGACGACTACGAGAGTAGGTTTTGTGCCAGAATAGACTCTATTGAACTAGGTTGTTAGGCGCATGCGATAGCTGGTCTAATTAGCTTGGTGAACATATCAAATCTCGTTCACACTTCCTTTTGATTTCACCATCGATCGACATCAGGCCTTAGCCGTCGATCGATGGTCTTTCCTTTTGCTCGCATACGAGAGTTGAAGTTAAAAGGGTCAGAATAGTTAATATTTGAGTTCTATAATTTTACATTTTCGTGCTTCATATTCCCTATAATCCATTGAGCTTGAAACCCTAGGTCTAGCATATTTAGATTTTAGTTAGTTTAATAACATATCTTCATATATGCATTATTGTCATATTTCCATATCGCATCTATACCTTCTGATAGGAATATTTCCTTAAACTGATTACTTGCTACCAATATATATATATTTACCTAGCCTAGTCTTTAGAAATAAGAAATCTATTGTGTGCCATTGCTCTCTGTGGATTCGACCCCTAAGTACTACACATGATCTCTCTTGGCAAGAGTATTATTTGTGTGCTAGGATTAAGGGTGAATTTGATGGTTAATTGTTTAGGATATTTATACCCTACTAGAACAATTAACACACCATGTCACCAAGGATCTAAGAAGAGAAGCTAATGAGAAAGAGCTGGATATTTTCACCAAGAGGATGATGAGGATCCCTGTGAACATGCCATTTGATGAAGCTTATTAGGCCCATCGTTTAGGGATGTTTTCAGAGAAAGCAGAGAGAAAAAAGAGGACAATGAGCGTATGTTCCATCAGATCAGAGAGAAGTTGAAGTAGAAGATTACAATAAAGAAGAAGAGTGATCCTTGAAAATTTGTGGTTCCTTGCATGATTGGAGGTCACAGCTACACTAATTCCCTCTGTACACATGTTCTTTAGTCAGAATTATGCCCATGTTTATTGATAGAGCCTTCCAACGATTCATTCACCTTTGTGGATTGCTCCGAGGTAAATTCAGAAGGAATTGTCAGAAACCTTCAGGTACAAATTTGTAATGCAATAGTTCAAGTAGACTTTCTTGTCATGGATATTCAGATAGACTGAAATTCTTCTCTATTACTTGGGAGAGCCTTTATGGCTACTTTAGGAGTTGTGTACGACATGAAGACAAAAAGGTTATATCTGTCACTTATCAGCGAGACTGATTTTTGTGAGACCCTATCCAAGTAGTCAAGGGAAACATGTCATGTCCCTGATTTCAGATAAGT
>CAJHQQ010004216.1:0-31232 GCA_905132885.1 Moricandia moricandioides
TGATGCTTTAGGCTTAGACTTCTTGCACACCACACATCGGCTACAGATCCTCTCAACATCTTTCATCAAACTCGGCCAATAGAAGTGGTCATGAACCGCCTTGTAAGTCTTCTTGACACCAAAGTGTCCCATAAGTCCTCCTCCATGAGCTTCCCTGAGAAACAACTCCCTCAAAGAACATTGGGGCACACACAAATGGTTATCAAAGAATAAGAAACCAGAACTTTGAAAGTATTTCCCATAAGCAACCTTGGTGCATTTTCAAAAAATCTCTTTAAAATCCTGATCAGAGGCATAAAGATCCTTGATAAATTCAAAGCCAAGCAATTTAGTTTCAAGGGCTGAGAGAAGAGTATACCTTCGAGACAATGCATCGGCCACAACATTCTCCTTACCTTGTTTGTACTTGATCACATAAGGGAATGTCTCAATGAACTCCATCCAACGAGCATGCCTCTTGTTGAGCTTCTGCTGACCCTTAAGATGTCTTAGAGACTGATGGTCAGTGTGGATGATGAACTCCTTAGGCCAAAGATAGTGCTGCCACGTTTGAAGGGCTCTCACCAAGGCATAGAGTTCCTGGTCGTATGTGGGGTAGTTGAGCATGGCACCTCCAAGCTTCTCACTGAAATAAGCCACTGGTTTTCCATCCTGCATCAACACAGCACCAATACCAACACCAGAAGCATCACATTCGATTTCAAAAGCCTTAGAAAAATCTGGAAGTACAAGTAAAGGGGCATTAGTCAACTTCCCTTTAAGGATTTCGAATGCTTCTTCCTGAGCTGGTCCCCATTTGAACCCCACATTCTTCTTGATTACTTCAGTAAGAGGAGCGGCCAAGGTACTGAAGTTTTGAACAAATCGCCTATAGAAGCCGGCAAGGCCATGGAAGCTTCTCACTTCACCAATGGTGGTCGGAATTGGTCAGTCTCGGATTGCTTGGACCTTCTGCTCGTCCACTCTCAAGCCATCTGCACCTACAACAAAACCTAGAAATACCACATGATCTGTGCCAAAAGAACATTTTCCAAGGTTAGCAAACAATTGTTCCTTTCTAAGGACTTCAAGAACAGATTTCAGGTGCTGTTTGTGCTCATCAAGGCTTTTGCTGTAAATAAGAATGTCATCAAAGTAAACCACAACAAAATGACCAATAAAAGACCTCAAGACATGATTCATTAGGCACATGAAAGTACTAGGTGCATTTGTGAGACCAAAGGGCATGACAAGCCACTCATACAAACCTAGTTTTGTTTTAAAGGCCGTTTTCCATTCATCACCTTCTTTCATCCTAATCTGATGATAGCCACTTTTCAAATCTATCTTAGAAAAGTACTTAGAACCATGGAGTTCATCAAGCATATCATCAAGGCGAGGGATAGGATGTCGATACTTTACCGTGATGTTGTTTATGGCCCGGCAGTCCACACACATCCTCCAGGAGCCATCCTTCTTTGGTACGAGTAGAACAGGCACTGCACAGGGACTGAGACTCTCTCTGATGTATCCCTTCTCAAGCAGGTCGTTGATCTGTTTCTGCAGCTCCTTGGTCTCGACCGGATTGGTGCGGTACGCTGGTCGGTTCGGTAGAGAGGCGCCCGGGACGAGATCGATCTGATGCTCAATGCCTCTCACTGGTGGCAATCCCTTAGGATTCTCTTCTGGAAACACATCAGAATAATCCTGAAAGATACCTAAAAACTCACTCGGAATCTCCGGTGCAAGGTCAGAAGAAGATGAGCCAAGAGAGACTCTTTATAAACAAGTAAGAGTAATGGCTTTTGAGAGCAGAGAGACTTCCTTACCTGACTTTCTTTGACAAAGAAGTTGGAGTTTCTGGTACTGGTCTCAGGTTTATCAGCCTTAGAGTCTTTGTCTCGGTTCTTCTTGAGTTGGACCTGGTCTTGATGGACTTCCGAAGGTGACAAAGGCACCAAGGTGATTTTCTTTCCCTTGTGATCAAACGAGTGCCGGTTTGTGAAGCCATCATGTACTTCCTTCTTGTCAAATTGCCAAGGCAGCCCAAGAGAACATGGCAAGCATCCATGGGAAGCACATTGCACACAACCTCATCCTCATATCGGCCAATGGAGAGTGGAACTGTGACTTGCTCCTTTACATATTGTTCTCCTGCTTCATTAAGCCACTCCAACCTGAAAGGACGAGAAAGAGGCCGAGTAACAAGCCCAAGTTTCTTTACAAGAGTGTCACTGGCCACATTAGTGCAACTGCCTCCATCAATAATCAAAGAACAAACTTTATCAGAAATGAGACATCTAGAGTGAAAGAGATTCTCCCTTTGTTCTTTTTCATTGGATTTTGGTTGGACACTCAAGGCACGCCTAGTAACCAGTAGTGAACCATGGCTCGGCTCATCAAGAACATCCTCATCATAGATCGGATCAGAGCTCTCCACAAAGGTCGAGCAAAACTCATCGATCACGCCATCGGCCTCCTCATCAAAGATGGGATCAAAGGTTTCGTCCAAAGTCTTTCTAGTAACAAGAAGGGGGCCATGAACTGGGAAGTCAAGTGCTTCATCATCAGTATCATACACTGGTCCGAGATCCTCCTTGTCTTCTTCAGATTCGACTTCTCCATTCTCCAAGAGCACCATCACCTTTTGGTTTGGACATCGGTTGGCATAGTGGCCAAGGCCATGACACCTAAAGCATTGGATGTCTCTGGTTCGTTTGGGAGCCTCTTCTGTCTTTTCTCTATCAACACGAGTAGGGACATTAGTCTTAAAAGCTGTATTTGTTGTGGAAGAAGACTTACCCTTGTCTTGATAGTTTGGCTTGGAAGCAAAGGTCGGTTTTGAAGCAAAGGTCGGTTTAGAAAGAACCTTTCTTTTGACTTGTTGTTCAATCAGCACGGCCTTGTGTAGCATCTGCTCCATGCTGTCATAGTCTTCCAGCTCCATGCGGTCTTGTATGTCCCGGTTGAGCCCGGTGAGAAATCTAGCCATGGTGGCGTCTAAGGGCTCATATATATCAGCTTTGATCATCAAGGTCTCCATCTCCTGGTGATAGTCCTCAACTGACTTAGAACCTTGAAGCAAACGCTTGAGTTTATGGTGTAGATCTCTGTGGTAATGGTCGGGAACAAAGCGTTTCCGCATCAGCATGGAAAGCTCATCCCATGTATCAACTGGCGCCTCACCTGCTCTCCTCCTGCTAGTCACAACTCGATCATACCAGTTAATAGCATAGCCAGTAAACTCAGCAGCAGCAAGTCTAACCTTTTTAATATCAGAAAAGTTTTGACAATCAAAAACAAGTTCAATCTTTCTTTCCCATTCAAGAAAAGCATCCGGATCATTCTTGCCATCAAAACTTGGAATTTTCATTTTCAAACCACCCAATCCATCATTAGTTCTTTCATTTCTACCAAATGGATTGACATCACCTTGATTTTGTCGAGGAGCTCTCCTTGGTCGGTTGATGGACTGATCATCATCAGAGGACTCATCTCGGATCTCAAGGTCGGACCGGCTGTGTCTCCTTGGGCGATCACGCCTGGTTCTGGTTCGGGACTGAGTCGGTCGGCCCTGGAGTTCATCTAGCCTTTGATGGATCGCCTCCAAACCTGTATTCAACATGTTAGACATAAAATCATTGAGAGCACGCATTTGCAAGTTAGATAATCCAGCAAATGAATTTCCGGGTCTGTTTCTTTCTTCTTCACTGCCCATGGTTTCCTGAAAACTTAAACAAGGCAAAGTTAGAGTAAAAGCCTCACACTCTCAGGTGTTTATCTCACCCACACACGTGTTTCACTTAATTTTTTTTTTTTTTGGTAATCACACAAGAGAGTTCCTCCCAAAGTTCTAAGAGAGTAAACTAGATCACCCAATGAGAAAATCCAAGTGAACAACAAATGATCAAGAGAGAAAGATAAGAGATTTCAAAAGGGGAACCCGCCTTAACCACCTCAAAGGCCGGATTTCTCTTCGGCCAGCAGGCTTACTCTTCCACCACCACACCACAAACAATAATCTTTGAAACTTTTTTTTTTATATATTCTTTTCTTTTCTTTTTTTTTCTTTTCTTTTTACTGCATAAACTTAGATCTTTTTTTTTTGATGGGGGTAATGAGGGGCCCGGGTTCAAGATAGAAAGATGAAGAAGTGTTTAGAAGAAATGGAGAGATGAGAAAAATGGATAGAAATAGAGTTACCGGAAGAGTGGCTCTGATACCACTTGATAGAACCAAAATAAGGATCACTCTTTCGGTACGGATGAGATGGACTCCGAAGAGAACTGTTGAATCGAGGGTGACACTAAGGGTTGCGGAATAGCCCAAAGATACTACCAGAGATTTGAAGGTTGCCGGATGTGACGCACCGGTCCAACACAACGAAGTGGCTCGCTTGGAGATAACCTCACCAAGTGAAATATGAATGTTCTAACCAAAGAACAATGAGAGAAAACTCAAAAGAGAAATAGAAAAATCGATGTGTTAGATTGATCAAAGAGTTTACATATTTATACTACTTTGAGTCAAAGAGAGAAATAAAGAAAGCACGGAAAAACATTACATAGAAAATAGATATTTGACTAGATCTAGTCAAAGTGTGGAAAACAATAGAAGACTAGTCAAAACTCGGAATTTGATGAAGACTTGGCAAGATTCATTGACTGTCCAGGTTCATGATGCGTCCAGGTTCATGCTGTGATGATCAGGTCGTCCGCGGTAAGGAGAAGGACGGACGCAAGGCTGCCCGCATGGTTGATCATCGATGATCCATGAACGGATGAAGAGATAGCTCGACCCAAATCTTCAGAGAGCCTAAGTAACATCCCTTTGGAGAAGTTGGATGCATCGATCATCATGAAATCATCAAAGTGGTCGGAAAAGTCGAGATCAGCCTGATCCGGTCGTGCGGTACGTCCCAAACGGGCCAGGAAAGATAGGCTAAGTCCGGAATCTGATTCTTCATGATGATCATGGGTTCTGGCTTGACTGTTGGCTCTAGAATGACGAATGGGTCGGGGAAGAACGCCTGTGGGTCGGCTGATTCGGTCATCAGGTCGTGGATCCATCCTTAGGTCACGTCCGGGTGCACGCGGGTCGATCCGGTACACGGCTCTGTCTGTTGATCTGGTACGGCTGAATGGCTGAACCTCAGTTGGACTGATCTGATCGTCCTGAGTCTGCTCCAAGTCCTGGTCCAGGTCCTGGGTTCCATCACAACTTCTGTTGATTTCATATTCTAAGCATGAAATACGATCGACTTTGATATGTTCACGAAACTTCACAACCATTGTTTAGAATACTTCGCTCATCTAGGTTCATTCATGCGTTTAAGCGAACACTTTTGGTGTATTAAACAACCTAAGATCAGAACTTAGGCCTTGAATCTAACTTCTGCAACAAGAACAACTTAGATGAAGAAGCGAGTAGATAATTTTCTAATGTAACATATCATTTGTAACAATCCACGGACTCCTTCAAATAACCTTAAGCCTAACTAGTTGACTACTCAGACACGGAAGAAGAAACACAGAGAACCACTGAGTAAATCATGATAACAATGGAAATCAATAAAAGGGTTCTGAAATATTCTCGAGAAAAGAGTATGAAATTGTATTTCCGATGAAACAAATCTCTAGAGCAATGTAAAATCCAATCTAAAAGTAACGTCCCAAAAACCTGCTGAGAAAACTGAAAATATAGGTCTAAACACGGTTTTCTCCAATCCCTAGGCTAAACCGGCATAAAATTGAACTAAACAAAAAAAAATCTGGTTTTACTAGCGCATACCGGCTCGACGATCAACCGATCAAATTGTGGTGATCGGTCAATCTTGGAGGTTGATCATGTTGTGTAATTGATCGGATGGTTGTTGGTCAACCGATTTAACTTGACATGCTCGTTCTCCCATTAGTTTGATGTTTCTTACTGAAATTGATCGACCGATCCAAAATAAGATCGACCTATCTTGACTTGAAAATGCCAGTTTTTCTCTGTTTGCTCAAGTCCTTGCTTCTTGTGTCCAAAAATCCATTCTAACGCATTCCAACCTAAAAAGACTCAAAAACACCAACGAGACTCAAAAAACACTGGACAACACGGGTTAAGAGGCATTAAAAACGCAACACATCAGTCTTATATGGGAAGACTTCTTGAGAAGCTTTAGAACCAATGGTTTGAGTAGAATCTCGAAATAAAATTAAAAAAAAAGACTTTCAAGAAGTTTTCTAACTGTTTATTTTAATATTATCTCTTTTCAATTGCAAAACTAAAATCTACACAGCCTTCTTGCTAGATTTCTCAAGAAATCTTCTGGTATAAAACTTATCCAGATTTCTTCTTTGGAAAATTCAAATTTCAGCAAAATTACATAAACTTTTTTCTAGACTTCATGTGACTGTAAGAAGATTTCTTAAAAGTCTTCTGGTAGAAAACTTTTTAGAAGTTTTCTTTGGAAAAATAAACTTTCTGCAAAACTTTACTCAATTGCCAAACTACCATGCTTATCACAAAAGAATTACGGAGAAGTCTACTCGATTTTTCCTTTGTTACAAGGAAAGACTTTTAGAGAAGTTTTCTATAAAAACACACACAAAATAGTCAATTACAAAACTAACCTATGCTTGACTTAGAGAAGTCTTCTTTGCAAATATATATAAAAATTCAATTATCATTCTTGGATCTGATAAGATTCATGTTTAGCTTCTCCAGTAAAATATAACTTCTTAATTAAAGTTACCTACTCGTTTTTACCATGAATTATGAACTTGAGTAACTCCAATGTTGGGGTCAAATAAATCATGGAAAATCAACGGCTAAAATCCATTGAGAAATTGTGCATTGAGAAAATATGATCTGGAAATGTCAAAGAAACCATACGGCATAAGAAAAAAAATCAATAAGGATACAATGACAAAATTCATATATTTCATACCGAACAAGGAATAAAATAATTTTTATCCAAACATAAAAATATAGGAAAAACGCTCTTACTGAAGGTTTTTACGATACATGACAAATTTTACTAAACAAACTTCCGTCAAAAAAAAATTAGAAAATGTTAATGGAAAAACTTATGTAAAACAAACGAAACGGTTCCAAAAGTACACGAAGCAATCAACAGAGGGAACGACGTCACCATCTCGCAATCATGGCGAGACCAACCAACTCAGTCGTTTCTCCATCATGGCAAGAACAACCAGCACATTCGTCTCGCCATGATGGCAAGGCCAACCAGTTCAGACATCTCGCCATCATGGCGTAACCAACCAGCTCGGCCATCTCACCATCATGGTGAAACCAACCAGCTCGGCCATCTTGCCATCATGGCTAGACCAACCAGCTTGGCGTCTTGACATCATGGCAAGACCAACCAGCTCGGCCGTCTCGCCATCATAGTGAGACCGGTCCTCTTTGCCTTGTCATCTCGCCATCAGGGCGAGACCCTCTCCTCTCTATCTCGCCATCGGGGCAAGACCGGTCCTCTTCGACTCACCGTCTAGCCATCAAGGTGAGACCATCTCCGCTCCATCTAGCCCTCTGTCCCTCATGAGACTCCATCTCGCCCTTAGCTCCTTAATTTTGTTCTCCTATAAGTCTCGATTGGAATGTCTTTCGTCTCGTCCCGATCTGAGTATCCGTTGACATTTTATGAAGAAAACAAGTAACATATGTTTTTTCGTAAAAGTTCAAGTTAAACGTCAAGATGATATATGTTAACTTAAAACCATCATATCCTCAAATTAATGAATTTATTAGGTTCAGTTCGTAAGACCAACGACATATAAAATGAAACAACGGACAAATTGATAATTTCTCCGAGAATAATCATAAAAATGCATAAGCCGTAAAACAGCCCGAAACTGCCTAAACACGATGAAAGCCAACTTATTGTTCAAAAAAAAAATAGACCCATAGTAAAATGATGGTTTATACGATTTGGGTAAAGATAAATGCAAATTCCAAGGTAAACATGAAGGGTGAGAAGATAAGTAAAACTTTCGCAAAGGGATAAATTCGAATCGGGGGCAAAAAGGAAAAAAAATGGCCAACCTTGGAGGCATATATAAAGAGAGCCAAGGTGAGGAGCATGTGGAAGATTTTCATACTCTTGGAACTCATGCACTTACAATCCTTATGCATTATTCTCGACTTGCTTGGTTTTCTATCTCTTGCACTTGATTACTAGATGAACTCGCAAAGGCAGTACGATCTCTTGTTCAGACTCTGTAAAATGAACTATGTTTGGCTTGGTCCACGAAAGGGTACATAGACAGACTTTCATAAGGTTCAGTCCAAAATCGACAATACCCTAGCTCTAGGTAGCTAGAGCTAGGGAACTCACTGACAACTCTGGCGGCCGCGGCCGAACCTTTGATAATCTTTTGTAACAATCGCAAAGCTCTTTTGCGTATTTGAAATAAAGATCTACTCTAAATTCGTTTTATTTTCTACCTTTTATTCTCCATTAAATAAAATCGACATTGGGAACTTCGATTACCACTAGAAGGAGGGGTGGATTACTCTAACTCATGGCCGCAAAACGCTTGATTGAAACGATGTCTGGAAACATGAAAGACAAACTCGCAGCTCGCAACAATGCTGGCAAAAAACTCCAGCATTGACTGATCCTATGGCCAACACTTACGAAAACGCTGCAGTGCTCGAGAAAAATAAAAACCTAGTCGTGAATTTTGACCACAAGAATAGCACCAAAATGAGATCGCGATTTCTTTGTCAAACAGAAGAGGCGACGATAAAATCTATTAAACCCATAAAATTCGTCTCATTACAGAGTTGGAAAATCTCAACGTATTTGAACAAAAGGCGTTTTCCGAAAAAATTTCGGAAAAATAAAACTTGCTCTCCTCGACACCACGGAGAAACCCTAGAATACTCGCGAACAAAGGAAGCACAACAAATCGGGTACACAACTCACAACTGTACTTCTTCCAAATAACTTCCATAACAGTCTTCGGACAATTAGAACTTCCGTCCACTTCCCGAAGACGCGGATAAACTCTAGATTACCCGCAGAAATAGAAGCATGGAAAATCGGGTTACCAATTCTCCACTGTTGTACTTCTTCCGAATAACTTTAGAAGAAACAAAGTTGATTTCTATATAATCACTCGAAACCTAA
Source organism: Moricandia moricandioides (assembly GCA_905132885.1). Taxonomy (NCBI): domain Eukaryota; kingdom Viridiplantae; phylum Streptophyta; class Magnoliopsida; order Brassicales; family Brassicaceae; genus Moricandia; species Moricandia moricandioides. The sequence continues at coordinate 9,122 of CAJHQQ010004216.1, forward strand.
AACGGTTGACAAAGACTAAACAAAGTAAGAAGGAGATCGTATTCCTCACTGTTAATTTTTTTTTCTAAAACATAAGATTTCTTAAAAATTCAACTGTCGCTTCTATAGCAACATTTTCTGCGAATTCTCAATATTTTTCTACTAAGCTTATCGCAACTATAGTTTCTTATATAAACTTGGAAATTAAATTTGCGGAACAGCTGCAAAACGTGAGTTTTCCAAAACACAGCTCTCGTACAACAAAACTCAAAAAAAAAATCTTAATGGAACAATTTGCATAAAATTATGCTCGACAACATTTCAATAAAAACTTACGTAAATTTAAACTCGATGACATTTTACGAAACAACTTTCGAAAAATTAAACTCGATAACGTTTTACGGTATAGCCTTTGTAAAATTTAGCTTGACAACATTTCACGAAATAGCTTTAGTAAAATTAAAGTCGATAACATTCTGCGGAATAATCGTTGTAAAATTAAGCTCTACAACATTTTAAAAAACCATCAATTGTAAAGTAAAACAAGACATTATTTTACGATACAACCTTCGTAGAGTAAATTTTACAACATTTCAAAATGACTCTCGTAATTAAAACTCAAAAAAATAATTCGACAACCTTAGGGAAGTCAAACAAGACCGACCATATGAAACGATCAACAGAAAAACGAAGACAATAAGGGCTAGGACATGACCAATTCACTCACAACTTTACCAAATGAGCACCTCACCTGAATGACATCATGTCCATTTCTTCTTTTTCCTCATCGCCCACTTCACTCCTCCTCGATTCGTCATCTGCTTCTCCTCACTTTGTTTCAATGATTTCGTAAAGTTCATTTGATACGAAAAACGCAATCCAGTCTTACTAAATTCTGCCACTTTGATTCAAAAACATCTACATAGGATTTTCAATAATATACGAAGCGCACTTGGTCATTCTAGTAAAACCAGTGATCAGAAGATACAAGGAAGAGAATAGAAAAATGAAGAAGAGGCAAGCCCGATTCTCCGAAAAGACTAAGGTATGTCCGACTTAAAAATGTGTATCTGTCTTGGAATTTTTCATAGTAAAGTACTAAGAAATGAAAACGTCTTGAAAAATGCCGTAAACTTTAGGGAAATTAGAATCTAGGTGGATAGTCTAGAGAACTAAGTCCTAGCCGTTTTTCCGATCTTGCTACAAACTGATCTAATCTCTCGCAAAACCGAGAAACCATCGTCACGCATTCAGGCATACTCATATCTCTTTCTAAGAATAGAAAGAACCAGAGACAAGAAAGTCATCTTAAAACTGACTCGTTCCTAGCACTTTTCTTAAAACCAACCCATTCCAAATCATAACCTAAGAAAAATCAAAAATCGCAGTCCCAACGTTGTCTTTAAGTCGACCCAGATTGTTGACCATCTCAATCCTCGAAAGAAAAAGGTACAAAGCCCTTCAAAAGATCATTTCAATTGTTTTCTTTCGTAAAAAAGGTGGGAGTACGTATGTATACTATACTCTTATACTCCCATACTTCAAAATATTTTGCCTCAACATCTAGAAAATATTTTCAACAAAGCAAAGTATTGCGACATTAGGCAATGAAATGACCCATAGAAATCGTCCAAAAAGGCAGATGCCAATGTAAGATTCGTCTAAACTCTAATGGTATACCTAAACAGTCAAAAACATATTCTAGCGAACTCTGCAGCATCTCTTATCGCAATCATGTATCCAGAGAAATTGTACCAACATAGAACTAATAACATGATGATTAGTATAAGCCTTGAAGACCTTTTCAACTTAATAAAACAGGTTTCGTATGAGAGTCAAAAATTATACGAGAAATCTTCAAACACCAAAGCCTTGCTCCCATTTTCCGTTGAACCAAGTGAGTCACATAAAAGCATCAAAGACATTTACGACAAATAAAAATCGAGAACACAAGTAGCAGCGAGCTCAATAAAGGGAATGCTTTCTTCCCGCTCGTTGACTCGATATACCGCTGGTTAACCGATTCGTTCTTCCCAAAAAATGAATATGTCGTGAGAATTCCCTTAAAAATCTATGAAAAATGTTTTCCGACTAGATCGTAACGAAATAACCTTCGGTAAAACTTCATGAGTGAATCCAATCAAATTTCACCAAAGATCAAAATCAAAGCGGAAACGTTTTCTGCGGAAACTTCGCTACAAAACTCGGATTGACCATCTCCATAAGACCGGTCACCCATTACTTTCGTATAACTAAAACATGTTAAATGAAACAGACTATGGGAAAAAAATATCGGTATCATGCAAAATGACTTCGCAATATATTAAAAAAAAACAAATGAGGAAAACCTAATCCTCGCTCTCAAACATCACCAGTAATCTGTGAGAAACACTCTCTATCTACTTCTATGTGAAGCCTTTCTTGTAATACTTACACGTTAAATCCTTCAAATAATCAGATCAAGTCATACAAAACAACTTTCAAAATAAACATAACAGGTTTCCTATAGCTAAAAACAAAGCTGTATGATTCGTCTTTTGACGACAAATCTAAAAACTTTATCTCTTCGCTCTACGATCTAACAAATCTCTTCCTTTAGCCTTGCGGCTCGCTGGATTCTGTCTTTCACTTCCCTCGGTTAGATCCGAGAAGGCAATCATCCCGCAACTGACTCTGCACATGTTCTGTATCAAGCCTCTTAGGCTTCGTCTTCCTTTGACAAAAATGAAATAATTTCATACAACTAAAGGAAGCATTATACAAAACATTCATCGTATAACTAAAACCAAAAGTGAAAAATCATCTTCTACAACCATCGGACATCTTAACACAAAAAAACTCCGGCATAATTTACCTATTAATCTCGACGAATGCTCTTTGGTCCTCAGCCAGTTACGCCTTCCTGTAGAATTCTGAACCAGAATTCGGAATCCCTTTTAAGGAAAATTCTAAACTAACTTGGCCTTAATGTTAACACGAATGTGCCATGGTCTAATCCTTAACCGACAATTTCCTCAGATATGTGGCTGACAACAGCCTTCATGCCAAACCAAAACATTTGAGTGACCACCACTCCATCCAATCACTTAACGGCTAAACGGCAATCCGCGATTTGTCTAAAAACGCGTGACGATTACGCAAATAATGAGCGTATAACCCAGAAACAAAAATCATACGATAAAGTCTTCATAACAAGACTTAATCCTAACAACCAAACAATTTAATATCAAATAGAAACAACAGTTTTGGCTGCAAAAAATCCGCAAACAAACCAAAATTTTCCATGCCGCTAGGTTAAAACAAAACTCTTATGCCGCTGCTAAAACATATCTAAGCCTGCAAACGTTTCAAACAATAAAAGCGGCATACGAAAGAAAACTTCTATACCAAGACGCTTTCGATTAATTCGCTATACAAAAAAAAAAATTGTCTGTGAAACCTCCACAAAAAAACCAAAGTATTCCTTGGCTACAAGGTCAAACGAGACCTTCACGTCAAACACGAAAAACTCCTCTAACACGTTCTCATAATGTAGAATTTTACTTGAAAGAAAATCCAGTTTTAGTGTCACGAGACGTCGCAAACACTCGAAGAACTGGATTTTGACGTAAAATATCTTCCTCAATGAAAGTTCTGTCTTGGAAAATCAAACAATCATACGCACTAACATCTTCTTAAATACACATCCTTCGCTGAATGCTCAAACTCAAACGGTAACATTTACCATTTCATTTGTTGCTGATCACAACAAACGAACTCCAATGTCCTAAATAAACTTAGCCATCCCCCCCCCCCCATAGAGATAGGCTCTCAGACAATTAACACAATGATAATAGCATGCTATAAAAAAATATGAAATTTTGGTTAGCACTTCCAAATAACTTTGAAATTGTCTTTGGAAAGATGCTCGGTTCTTGATCGATGCAAGCCACATAAGCCGAGAACTTTTCATAGCCTTCAATATTGAGACGGAATCAAGTCAAAACTGCAATGGGTGATTTAAGCCAAAATAGTCATCGCAAACCCTAAATCGATAGTAGGCCTAGGTCTTACCCTAAGCCCAACACACTAGTCTTACACATCCTAAGGCATAGTATCAACAGACCAATATGAGATTCCAAAATATGTCTCCTCGCTTATATTTGTACGTTTATGGGACTCTGTGAACTAAAAGCCTTTTGAGTATTCTCATCTCACACAACGACAAGTATAACGATCCGTTGAGCGTTAGAAATAAGATGGCAACTCACACTCTTTCTCTCATCTCCGTGTATGGCTGCTCCATACTTTTTAAAAGGTGATAACCCATGATTTTTATTACTTCAAAACAAACAGCCTACAGGGTTAATTTCCAGGCTGACAAAGGTCCAATATAAAATGCCACCAGCAGCAACATGCTCAAAAATCTCCGCACAACACATAACAAGGCCGTAAAAGTCCCATTGGAAAACATGTCGTAAGAGTCTTAACTCCAACACTAACTACGAAAGGCTTGATCCCTTCAATAAGGATACGTAGGCAGCCTTCATAAGGTGCATCCCAAATCTTATCACATTCCATTCTTATCAAGAAAGAAGAGTGAGCTAACAACTTTAAACTTTCGGGAAAACTGGTCTCGCCAACGAACCTTTTTAGCCATTGATTCCACCTAACGCGCCTATCACTACCTTGCAAGAAATTACACGTAAAATCTTACGAGCTAGGGGCAAACTGTTGGGGTCAAAATCGATCATGACAAAAGCAACGGTTAAAATCTTCCGAGAAGCTGTGTCTTAAGAAAATATAAGCTGGAAATGTCAAAGAAACTATACAACATAACCTTAACTAATTTTCATAAGGATACAAGGACAAAATTCGTATATTTTATCCCAGACAAGGAATAAAATAAAAAGTCTTTCCAAACATGAAAAGATAGGAAAAGCACTCTTGTGGAAGGTTTTTACGATAAATACTTTTACGAAACAATATTCCGTCAAACAAAATTCAAAAAACATTTAAGGAAAAACTTTCGTAAAACAAATGAAATGGCTCCAAAAGTACATGAAGCAATCAACGGAGTGAACGACGTCACCATCTCTTCATCATGATGAGACCAACCAACTTGGCCGCTTCGCCATCATGTCGAGATCAACCAGCTCGCCATCATGGCGAGACCAACCAGGTAAGCCATATCATCATCATGGCGAGACCAACCAGCTAGGTTATCTCGCCATCATGGCAAGACCAACCAGCTCGGCTGTCTCACCATCATGGCAAGACCAACTAGTTAAGCCATCTAAAGTCCAAAACCTTGGCTTAATTATTTTTTTAAGTCACATTTTGTAAAGTTTTAACAGTCCAAATGAGAAACAAAATTTTAGAAAATGGTTTAGAAACATGTGAACACAGGAAAGACTTTTTTTTAAATGGCTTTTAAGATTTTAGAGAATTAAAGCTCTCAAAAAGTGATGGATAAAATTTTGGTTTTAATGACTTTACATCATGATAAAGCCTCTAATACACACCAACTGGACTCATGGTCGACTACGTAACATAAAGATGTTTTGGGATGCAGTGGTTCAAAATTAAAATATTTAAAAATAATTCGAATTAATATTTATTTTAACTGGTACTTTTAGTTTTTGGATCTGCCAGTGTTTTGCACAAAAGAAAAGGATCTGCCAGTGTTTAATTTATATGTATGGATGCAAGGTGGATGGTTTCGTTTGTGAAGTACTAAGTAGCATTTGCGTTTCTGATGTATAGTCGCAATGACAGTATTTTTGTAGAAATAAGCGTGCTTCTTCCATTTGTGATAACTGTGTTACATTTTTTTTTTTGAAACACAATTAATGTAATAAGTGTGTCACATATATTGTCATTTTCTTACTCATAAGGTGTGCATTGACCACCACATTACAATAGAAATAAAATAAAAAATGAACTAGGGGTGTTGTATGCATCTTCTTTTTTTTAGCCGTTCCATAAAAAAAACATCATTTAAGTAAGACGTGGACAATTCCATAGCCGCTCTTTAATGGCTATCCAAGCGTTTCTAGAGTCGACGTCAATGTCCAAAATGGTCTAACATGACCCTACCTTCTTAGTGTTTTATCTACTTTTTATCATTTTATAAAAATCATTTGTCCTTTAATTTCTTTTTTTCCCATTCCTCAGAATCACACACACATATATACATGCATGATACATAATAAAATACATACAGACATACATGTGTTGGCTTGCTGGTGATGGAATGAGATTGAGAAAGCCTCATGTGTGTTTGCTTGCTTCTGGAAATGGCATATTCTGTTGATATGTCTTTTACAAATTCTTGAAAAAGATGTTTGGATTTTCCACTGTGGCATCAAATCTCTTGTTCCCTAACAAAAGTGGACCCTTTTGTTCAATCTCTTTACAATTGGATACCCATATTTTCCCTTTTGAACCAGGAAGCTTTTCATATTATCAATCATTTTTAATCTGGAAAATTTCTATTTTACATTCATTTAACTTATTTTTTTTTATTTTCATGAAACTGTCTTAACTTATTAGTTTGTAAATTTTGTAACAGTAGTTAATTATGCTATTATTGAATAAGTTAGATTATTAATGTAAAAGTTAAGTTTGATCTTTTCCCTAGAAATATGTTGAATGCGTAAATAAACATAATATATTTATAATTAAAATATTTACTTCACTTATGTAAAAAATAAAAAAAAATAATAGATTTAGCATTTTAAAATATGTTTTTTGATAAAAAAAAGTATTTTCTAATGTACCAACTTGTTTTTTTTTTTGTAGTGTAAAATTCAGATCCAACTCCAAGGGTGTGCCAACAATGTAAAAAGCATATGATCCTAATTTTTTCCTTTAGCCTTTTAAGATCCATGGTCCAAATCTTTTCAAAAGAAATGTATTTTTTAACTTAAAAAAAAATTGAACTTAAAAACATATTTTCAAAAAAAAATGTTATTATCCAACAATACACAGAGGAGGTAAGGAAATATGCAGAAAAGTACATAGCTTTGGGAAGAACTGAGAAACAATAAGCACATATCTTTGACGTGTATTTGTAAAATAATTATATACACGTTATTTTCTGGTTTTCTCATTATTTTAAGCAAAATTATAAATATTATTAAAACATAATCATTGCTAATATTTGCAATTACTTGGCATATTACGTTTTTTACCACTGGACTTACATAAAAGTTATAAAACAAATTAAGGAAATTGAATAACTGTAAATCTAATCTATTAAAACAGAAATACAAATAGAAAATAATCTTTATTTTTACTTAATATTTACAAGTAATGCCACTGATATTATCCATGTATCCAAACATCTAAACACTAATTTTTAATAAAGAAAAAATAAATCTAGGCTAAGCCCATTAGCAACTTTTGTTATTATAATTGAAGATTTCCTAAAAAAATATATATGTGTTTCCAAAATTTTATAATAAAAACAGAATTACATATATATATATATATATAACATTAAATTAGTTCTATTTTTATTCATATTCATATAAGCTACCCAACAATATTTGAACTATAAAAAAAATAATGTTAATAATTTTTTATTATAATCTGAACTTATTCATTTATAATAACAAAATCATGTAACTTTCCATAACAATTTAGTGACTAAAAATACATACTAATATTTATTGTAAATGGTTATATATACAAACAAATACAATGTATTATCCATTTGTACAATATATATCTAATAAGAATAACTTATGTAATTTATAAATTTAAAAATTTTAATCAACATATAATTCATATACACATTTAGGTCTAGGACGTATAGAATATTTGAGGTATTTTAGGATATACGGATTCGGATATGTATTCGTTGGATTCGTAAAAATTTTATCTGGATCTGGATATTCGGACTAAAATCTGAATACAAGCGGATATCCGGACCTATTTTTTTAATTAAAAACTAACTATTAACCATCTATTTAGTCAATTTAAAATTATTATTTAAAAAACCTAAAAATCACTAAAATTTTAGTTATTTTATATAAAAGTATATATAACATACATAGATAATTAAATTAAATTTTAAATATTTATATTCAGATCTGGATATCTAGACCTAAATTTTACTATCTGAATTTGTACCTAGATCAGTTTAATCCATAAAATCACTATCAGGATCTCCGAATATTCGTTTTTCGAAGCGGATGGAATCCCAGATCGGATAACGGATATCAAATATTAAGTCTCAGTCATATATACAATTATAGCAGATAAATTAATTAAAATATTTGACATTTATACAAATAACACATGTGCGGACGCACAGGTCAAACGCTAGTACCTTTTATTAATCAATACATATTTTAATAACAATTACTTTTTACCCTTTTGGGTTTATACAAAATGCAGATTATTAACCTATATTACTCTATTATACTATAATTGAAATCGGTTACATATTATTCGGTTATGTTGCTCCTTTTCAGTATTTCACCCAGCTTATTATTATTCAATAATCTCAAATTTTTTTACGAGAATTTCAACTCATTATAACTCGTTACTATATATAATTTATTCATGTATACAGTTACACTATTGGCATATCTTTCTACAGTGATATGTTAATTACCCTTTATAGTATCGGCTAAGAAGTATAAAATGTGATTATTAAGTAGACTTTTAATAGAAATAAATATTTTTTTTAAACTCATTTAGTTTAACAGGATTTAAATGGTTTATTCTGGGGTATTTTTCAAACTTCTTTATTAATGTTATTTTACTTAAATTTAGTGAATACCATTTTACATAAATATATTTAAATGAATGTATTAATAAAATTCATATATATTCAATTTTTCACCTTTTTGAAAATACTTTTTTCAGTTTTAGCTAAATAAACTAAATTCTTTTTAAAGAAATTCTAATAGATTTTTCAAATTTTAAATATCTGTTGTTTTTATTCAAAATATTTCAAATTTAAACTAAAACTAAAATAATTATATTGTAAATATAGATACACAAAAAATTTACAAAATTATATCAAATAATTTGGTTTATTCTATAAATATACTCGCGGTTTGAAAAAGCGGATTAAAATCTAGTTAATATTATTAAAACATGATCATTGTTAATATTTGGTCGACTACTACTCGACATATTATTTTTTACCATTGGACTTATTAACTATTAATCTAATTCTAAATTCCTAAAGATAATGTATATATTTTGTAACCTCTACTTTTATCTCAGAATTGTCGGAATCCATTTCTCTCCAATATATATGAGCCTACGATTATATATATTAACAATTATTGCTTGACAGTATATAATTATGATCTTATATATATATAACCGAACCATATTAATTGTTTTCGACTATAAGTTCAAGACGGTATTAACATACTATTAATAATTAACGTTAATATTATTAAAACATGATCATTGTTATTATTTGTCCCTGCTACTATTTGGCGTATTACTTTTTTCCATTAAACTTATTTTTAACTATTAATTCACTTCTAACTACCTAAAGCTAATGTATATATTTTTTAACCTCTACTTTAATTCCAGAATTACTTGATTCCATTTTTCTACATTATATATTAGTCTATGGTTATGCTACCTCTATTACAAAAAGATACAAATTTTAGAAAAAAAAATTGTTTCAAAATGATGTATTTTTTATATTTTAAATGCATTTTTTTCAACTAATCATGAAAAATTTTGGTTTTCAAAAATATTAATTACATCTCTTGAAGTCTTATTAGTTTAGAAATATAGGAAATATAATATTACAAAAAACTATGCATTATTAATAAAGTTTTAATGTGTTTTACTAAAAAGTGTGAAAAACCTAAAATATATATTATTTTGAAACAGAGAGAATATTTATTAACAATTAGTACTTGACAGTATATAATTATGATCTCATATATAACCGACCCATATTAATTGTTTTTGACTATAGGTTCTAGACGATATTAACATTCTATTAATAATTTGTTATAAACTAGACGGTTTGGGAATGCACATAAGTGGGCTTATCTACTTGGTCTACACATAGATCAATAGGCCCATATGCATCACGGATGGGCCAGCCCATTTACTACTTAGTCCAGCCGACATTTAGGCCTTGTTAACTTGTCCCACATCGACTATGTGATGTGGGCAAGTCGGCCATCTACTCATATATATATGTATCCCTTTTGTATTTATTTGATATACAAAAAAAAAACAATAAGAACAAGTCTTAGACACAATCTAACCTAGCCGCCTACTTCTCTCTCTCTCTAACCTAGTTCTAGTTTGAGATCAACCTCTAGCAGACACGAGATTTATAACACATTATCAGCACGATCCTGCTCTAAGCCCAACCATCTTGAGTCCTAGATCGAAGCTCTACAAGCCGGCACACCCCAACACCAACCCGGAACCCTAAATCGGCGAACCTCTTTCTCTCTTAGTTTTGATCATTGTTTCTTAGACCTAAGAACTAATCCACTTTATATCTTGTCTTTGGTTGATTGTTTAAGGTTCCCAAGAGGAAACCAAGGAGAAAATCGACAAGGATTAAAGGTATGTCATCAAACCCATCTTGAGGTTCATCGATTTTGTTTAGATCTGTTGTTTAGATTGCTACGGTTTGGTTTTTGATTTTCGCCATTGATAAGAACCATTAGGTTGCTAGATTCATTGTTAGGCTGCTAGAAAATCGAAACTACCAAAACCCTAATCCAAAAAAGGAAAACCTAAATCAATCTGATTTAGGAAAACATAACCTAAAAGAAAAATCCTAATCCAAAAAGGAAAACCTAAATCAATCTGATTTAGGAAAACCTAACATAAATGGAAAACCTAATCATAAAAGGAAAACCTAATCATAAAAGGAAACTTTCCTAAAGTAGAAACTTACCTAAACTTACCAAAAGGGAAACTTACCCAAAAGGGAAACTTACCCAAAAAGGAAACTTACCCAAAAAGGAAACTTTCTTAAAATGGAAACTTACCTAAAATACCCAAAGTTACCTAAAACCCCAAACTTTCCTAAAAAGGAAACTTACCTGAAAAGGAAACTTTCCTAAAAAGGAAACTTATCTAAAAAGGAAATTTTATAAAATTTCTAAAAGATAAGATCTAAATCATAAAACCCTAGAATGATTAAGGAAAGTTTGTTTTTGCATAAAATTATATGCATTGGTCGATGATGCTAGACCTATTGGTCGATGATGCTACACTCACTGGTCGATGATGCTAGACCCATGGTCGTGGATGCTAGACTACGAACCGCGGATGGTCATGGTACGTACCATGCAGTACTAACGGGTCACGAACGCGGATGAAAGACGGCACGGCCAGTCACGTACCATACGGTACGAACCCGCGGTGACCCATACGAACCACGACCCGCGATTAAACCATGAACCGCGGATGGTACATACCATGCGGTACGGACGGACCACGAACGCGGACGATGGACGGTACGTACCATGCGATATGACCAGTCACGTACCATACGGTACGAACCCGCATTGATCCGTACGAACCACGAACCGCGGTCATACCACGACCACAAACGGTCGATCACCCGCACCATGCGGATAGACCAAGGTCCATATAGGTCGATGATGCCTACCCTCAGGTACGGCTAGACCTTGATCCGCAACGATCAATGATGCGTACCCAGTACGTCTAGATCGCGGATGGTCGATGACCCGTACCAGTACGTACGGACAGACCACGAACCACATGGGTAGATGAAGCGTACCAAGACGTACAGCTAGACCGTGTGCTTGTCCAATCGGTTTTAAAACTGATTTCCATTACAATTTTAAATGGATAAGAGATGTGGTATAATAAGACCTAAGCAATCTGAACCTTATGTTCAGATGCCAAACATCATAAGGGGTAGAACGCCCTTTGTTATGGTTACCAACGTGTTGCTCCAGCAACAGTATAGGCAAAAGGTTTCAAAACCTATAGTAAACTCATTCAATGTCTATTGCTTGCAGAACAGAACAACGAGCTGCTCTTGAAGAACAGTGAGCTTAGACCCCCAGGTACTAAGCCTGTCCCAGAGGCAAATCATGCCCAGCCTAAGGATGATACAGAGGCCAACCATGTCCATTATGACCAAAAGGGTCGCAGTTCCTCATATGGTCGAGGACGCAGCCGCGTAAGTCAAACGCAAGGACGTGGACGTGGTAACCATAACAAAGGGCGTTCTAGCCCTTATTATCGTCCAAACCAAACAATCATGGACGTGGTAAAGGCAAAGGCACTGGGATATCTTCAAGGATTCAGAATCCTAGGACCTCACCTTGCCATAGATGCGGAATGATAAACCATTGGGCAAAGAATTGTCGAACCCCTAAGCATCTGGTCGACCTCTATCAAGAGAGTCTAAAAGGCAAGAATCCAGAAGCTCATATGATGTATCAGGATGATGAGGGTGACTTTGATCACGATAATGATGATCCCACGGATCACGAAATTGATCATAGCAAAGATGATCCCATGGATTATGAAACTTCAGATATACTGAAATGATAAACCAAGTAGAATAAAGTGATGTTTTGGTGTTTAGGCTTTTATATTTCTAAGTTTTTATTATTTTATAAAATGATTGATTAAATAACATAAGGATAGTCAATATTATAAGACCACAAAATAACAAAAGGCATTCACCCAAATGAAAGACCCATTGAGTTATATACTTCAGTATAAATGGTTTCCACATTAAACCAATGGGGAAAGGAAACATCAGTTCCTTTCAGATTATAAAGGAAACATCAGTTCCTTTCAGATTATAAGCCTTATAAGAAAGTGGTCAAAGACTATACCTATATACTCTGATCTATACTATGCTAAGGATCAGTATGATACGATCCAAAGAGCCATGGTAACCAGATTGGTATACCACACGAAATTACACTTAATGGCATGACCGGATTAGCCATCCGAGTCCAAACTTGATGCAAAGAAAGAAAAGGCACAAAGAGTTCTCCCATGAAATCTCACGTTGTGTAACATGTACACAAGGGAAACTCATTAGGCTTTATTGTCCTAAGCATCACGAAATTATAAGTATGTTCATGAGGGGGAGTGAGGACAAATCCCGTAGTCCATAAACATACTACAAATTCGTGTACCATGGTATATTACCATGCTATAAACGGCTTAGAATTCTCAAACTCTCTCGGTGGTACATCATCCACGTCAAGCCTAATGCTTAAAGGACATCATAAGATTACATGACTAAAGATGCATCCGGCCATATAAGTGAGCATAGATATTCTCATCTCAGATCAAGGGTCATAAACCAGACATATACCATCTTAAGAGAATCTGAATATTCCACCACAGACATATGTGCCACTTAAGATGGAACCTCGGCAGAGGATTGAGGATGAGAATATATGTTGGATGGGAGTATGACTTTCTCCCACGAATTTTAAAAGAACTTTGAGCCAAATATGGGTGATCAGACTAAGCGGCCAGGTTCACGGATTGCATCAGTAATCCGACCATCCAACATCAAAAGGAGAAAGTTATAAGCTGGTAAAGAGAATGGTATCAACCATCAAAGAGAATGGTATCAACCATCATTGTCTTGGCAAGATCCTCGGACAAGTAAAGATAAGACGTCCAAAGCTAGTAACACTAGATGCCAGACACATTGACCCTAAAATAATACCAGCTTGTACCAAATGAATTGTTGTCCTAGAAGAGGACACAATCAAGTTGCTACAGAGTCTATACAAGATACACCAATATGTTCCATAATATAAAGGAACCTCGGAAGGAAATGAAATGGTGCATAGAATTTCCCGAGGTCATTAAAGGAAATCATTCCCAGACATAGAAAATGGTCGACCACAATATAAGACACCATATAATGGAATTTGGGACGCCAAAATCCATGGTACTTAAGGTGACTTGGACGCCAAACATCAAAGTATTGAAGGTCATAAGATTGCAATCAACCATGTCATGTCTGAAACACAATGGAACGCAGAAAAGGGTATCGATACCAATCATATAAGAATGCGCATACAAAGTAGCACTTGAACATAAAACGAGGATCACAAACCCACATGAGAGTACTCATACTCATAAGAAAAATGGGGTTTTATAGGTTTAAATAACCTATTGAAAAGAGATGGACGTATTGGCCATAGAACGCCATCCGATAAGCCAGTGAATGGGGTCGTGTGAGGAAAAGAAAACCGTGAGATAAAAGGACATGGTCACATGGTCTAAGACGTGCATGTTTCTATTTACATCATTTAAACATAGCTGATCACACAAGGTTACTCACAGAGACCAAGGAACAGATTATAACAGATATAAGATCTGTGGTGGATGCTACTACAATCAGAAATGAAAATGTCTGGAAAGAAATGATGATGTAGTAAGCAATATATTAATCACTGGATAAAGGTACTAAAGGTACTATAAGATGAGAAAAGAAATTCTCAAAGAACGGTTTTGTTCCTTAGCCATCTAAGAACTGATACAGCTGCAGTTGCATATATTATCAATCAAATGATAATTAGTAAATGAGTTCTATAAGAACCATCAGAATCAGTTCATACATACATTATAAGAATGAAATTCCTTGTGTTCACAAACCAACTTGAAAGAAAGTTCATTGATTCCAAAATGATACAAGTTATCGATTTGATTCTTAGACAAGTTATGGTCATAATATTTGGATCTTCAGATCCTGGTCTATATGGTTTATGGTTGTTCCAAAACTAAGAGCATATTGAAAGAAATATGAAACGGTCATAAAGAATGATTCCATCCACATCGACCATAGCAGTCTATAAGAGCTGCGGTCGAGACCATCTATATAAGAATGGCTGAACATACAGCCACGATCGATGGATTAAGATATACAGCCATGGTCAAGGGACCTTAATCGAACCAAACGTTCGTATAAAGACCAGTAAGGTCGAGGGCTGAGTGGAATCACATAATACCGACTATGATGGCCATAAGGGCCGCAGTCAAGAGACAAAATTGTCATGACCGACCAAACGGTCAACCATATGGCCGCAATAAAAGTTTATCCAAGGTCCCTACGAGCCAACTTAATTTCGGCCAGGGAAACCTCATGGACAACCATATGATCAAAGGTATCAATACCCAACCACGAGTGGCCTGATCATGAGCCATAGATACCATATAAGCTAACCATTGATAAAATGGATGACCAGATCTATATCAAATGGATATATTGATCATAACCATAGTCCATCAGCATGCATACATCTATGCATAATTTGAATATAGCTGATGATGAAGAAAGGTAATGAAAGGTTCTAAGGAACTAATGGTAGTTGTAAACTTATACTTCGTTATTTATTTACAAGAAACGAAAGGTTTAAAGTTTGTTTACACTAACCATACTAACCAATCCAAAGAAGGGAAAATTGGTTTTTGCAGATGCAAATTTTGTTTGATCATAAACAGGTTATGAATCTACTCATGGAGGAATTACAACCTCATGAAGGTCATTGAAACAAGCCAAGGCTGCAATTGACTTCATCAACCATCCTTTATAAAGACAATGCGGCCTGCATAGCCCAACTCAAGGATGGATACATCAAGGGTGACAAGACTAAGCATGTTCTCCCCAAGTTCTTCTTCACCCCCATGATCTACAGAAAGAAGGCGAGGTCAAGGTACTCCAAGTAAGATCCACTGAGAACTCAGCCGACCTCTTCACCAAGGCATTACCGATTTGCACGCTCAAGAAGCTCATGTTCCAGATTGGTATGCGATCATTGAAAAGCCTTCAGTGATGTTCACTTCAGGGGGAGTAATGCGGCTGTACTCTTTTTCCTATCTATGGCTTCCCTTTTTACCACATTGGGTTTTGGGTTTACCATAGAGAGGTTTTAATGAGGCAGTATACCAAATGCATTGTAAACTCTAGACGGTTATGGAATTCAGGGAGAGTGTTATAAACCAGACGGTTTGGGAATGCACATAAGTGGGCTTATCTACTTGGTCTACACATAGGCCAATCGGCCCATATGCATCACGGATGGGCCAGCCCATTTACTACTTAGTCCAGCCGACATTTAGGCCTTGTTAACTTGTCCCACATCGACTATGTGATGTGGGCAAGCCGGCCATCTACTCATATATATATATATATATATATATATATATATATATATATATATATATATATATATATATATATATATATATATATATATATATATATCCCTTTTGTACTTATTTGATATACAAAAAAAGCAATAAGAACAAGTCTTAGACACAATCTAACCTAGCCGCCTACTTCTCTCTCTCTAACCTAGTTCTAGTTCGAGATCAACCTCTAGCAGACACGAGATTTATAACATAATTAACATTAATACGGTTAAAGCCAATGGTATGTAGGTGACTGAAAGCATAATGTCTAATTAGTTATTATGAACATAATATGAAATAACATATTATTATCATATATGCATTATATTACACTATATATGTATAAAATGTTGCATTTGATTATCACAAAACTAGTAAAATATAGATGATATTTGTTTCTTATACTATGAAACTTAATAATTTCTAACAAATTTTAAACTCTCAATCACACCATCAATATAAAAATAAACAAACTGAGAAAAACATCGTTATAATTTCATTAAGATATTCTTTGTTATATTACACTGGTCACAAAACATATAAAACATTTAAATATTTGAAAATCATTGAAAATATTCATATATTCCATCCAAATTTCAATTCAATAAAAAAATTAAATTTGTTTTTAGAAAGATTTATATAATAATAAAATTTTATGATTTTAAATATTGAGGGTTCTGCAAAAGTGACTCAAAATTTCAACTCAAAAGCAAAACTAACTCACCATTTTTTTGGAGCTTTCATTTTCCTTATTTACCCTAAATTTTCGAGTTATTCACAAAAATGTCATTGTTTTTTTTTAAAAAAAAATAAGTCTTTTACTCTATCATCTCATCTTCACCAAATATTTACAATATTGCAATTACCATCAATCCCACAACTACCATGAACAACCAATTTGAAGGTCTTAATGGTAAAAAAAACAATTTTTTCTCTTACTATCTCATTTGTTGTGCACTCAAACCACATCTCTTTCACTTTCCTTAAAAATTCATTCAAAAAACCCAAGATTTTTGTTCCAAACTTTGTAATGTTCATAGAGACGTCGAACCTCATGTATCGTGGTCATTAACGGAATGTTAGCTTGAGTATTGAAGTTCTTTGTGCTTGGAGAAGCCTAAGCAAGTCATCTGACGGTCCAAGGTATGAAATCAATATTGTTTTTCAGATCTGTTCGCGAAGAAGACTTATGGTCAATGCATAGGTTAGTTTTGCAATTGACCTTTTGCGTGTTTTGACTAGAAGACTTCCCAAGCAATCTTCTAACTTTCCTTTGATTACAAAAAAAAAACAAGAAGAACCGAGAAGATTTCTCTACAAGTCTTCTCAGATAAACAGGTTGGTTTTGCAATTGACCGAAATTTGTCAGAAATTTTGACTATTGTAGAAGACTTCCCTAGAGATCTTCCGGCGGAAGACTTCTAGGGAAGTCTTCTTTTCTATACCATGAAGTCTTCTCAGCGTTACCAGAAGTCTGCATGGGTTACTTTTGCAATTGAGAATTAATAGCAAAACATTAAATATTAAAGAGAAGACTTCTCTAGAAGTCTTCCGCCGGAAGACTTCTCTAGAAGTCTTCTCAAGTTTTATTTTGGGTTTCTCGTCAGACTTCTGTCGACGCTGAGAAGACTTCATGTTATAAAAAAAGAAGACTTCCCTAGAAGTCTTACGCTAGAAGACTTCTAGAGAAGTCTTCTACATAAGTCAAATTTCTGACAAATTTCTGTCAATTGCAAAACCAACCTGTTTATCCGAGAAGACTTCTAGGGAAGTCTTCTCTGGGAATTTAGAGAATATTTAAAATTCAAAAGTAAGCCAATATTTATAAATGAAGACTTCTCAAGATGTCTTCTATAGAGTAGACTTCTAGAGAAGTCTTCCTTCGTAAATTTGCAATTGAAAAAATGACCTAAACTGAAGACTTCTTTAGAAGTCTTCTCTAGGGATGACTTCTTTAGAAGTCTTCTCTAGGGATGACTTCTTTAGAAGTCTTCTCTAGGGATGACTTCTTTAGAAGTCTTATCTAGGGATGACTTCTTAAGAAGTCTTATCCTAGAAAACTTCACGTCAATATTTATTAAACTTCAATTTTCTCAAAACTCAAAACAAATTTTTAATATTTTCTTATTAATTAATGTGTATTAGTCAATAATGGAGCTCCTAAGTGATATTCATAACTAAAATGATGATAATTATGAGGTTACAAATTTTTTATGTCTATTAATGTTCTTAGATAAACGTAGAAGACTTCTTAAGAAGTCTTTCGTGAGAAGACTTACGGAAGACTTCTTAAGAAGTCTTCTCCCCATTTTTTTTAATATGATGTTCGGTGTTTGCTAATGTGTTTTAATATGATTTTTTCAGATGATGTTTCAGTTACCTGTTGTTTACGGAGAATGGTTGGTGAAAGATAATTCTTGGGATTTTGTGGTTGATAATGTCAAATGAGCGAGAGTGTTCTTTTTAAGTGATGGTTCTACACATGATGAACTTGTTGAAATGGTTGTAGAAGATTTTAAACTGGATAAGAACGCAGAGGTTGTAGATTTAACTTACTTGTTACCAGACGCACTAATGCAACAAATAGCTCCTGATACTCCTCATATTCATTTTACAAGTGATAGAAAAGTTCAGAACTTGATCAAGATAAGTAAAACACAAGTTGTACGTCTTTGTGTATCAAGCCGAGGTAGGATGAGAAATGTTAATGATGCCAACGCTGAAGGGGAAACCTAGCTGTTGAAGGAGAAGAAGAAAATGGAGGGGAAGAAGAAAATGAAGTGGAAGATGATGATAATTTGCCTCAAGATATAAATTATGAGGAGGAGAAGTATGTTGCTGAAGTGGATGATGAGTTTGGAGATTACACTGAGTATGGAAGAGTTAAGGATGAGAAAGAGGAAGAGGAAGAGGAAGAGGAAGAGGAAGAAGATATATGTTTTGAGAATTTCAAAGAGACATATGCTAATGAAGGAGAAAGCTCGAATGGGATAGTTGAAAACAATATCTATGTCAGCCAGATTTTTATCAGTAAAGCGGCATTGGTTTCAGAGTTGCGGTTGACAGCGGTGAATCATAAATTTTCCTTCAAAATATACAAGACCACTAAAACTCTACTTGTAGCAAAATGTCGTGTTCCTGAGTGAAAATGGAAGCTTAGAGCGAGTGTGAAACATGGAACAAACACGTTTTGGGTAACAAAGTATGTGAAGACTCATACATGTTTTGTGTTTGAACGACGGGCTAACCGAAAACATTTTATTGCGAACTATGTTGGTCAGCTTTCATAGATCGCGTTGGAATCATTGATGGGTTAAATCCGGAGCATATCCAAGATGCAATGAGGAACATGTTTGACATGACTCTAGATTACACCACTTCATATAGAGCATTGTTACATGCTCAAAAATTGGTAAGAGGATCAACAGTAGAAGGGTATGAGAGGTTGCCTTCATATTTGGAGCAAATCACGTTAGCAAATCCGGGTTCTAAGACTAGTATAGAACTTGATGCTGAGAATAGATTTAAGTATCTATTTATATCATTTGGAGCTTCTATTGCTGGTTTTCAGTATCAGAGAAGGGTCATCATGGTGGATGGGACTCACCTAAGTGGGAAGTATGAAGGTGTTATGGTAGTTGCAGCTGCACAAGATAGAAATTTTCAGATATTTCCATTGACTTTTGGAATCGTATATATAGAAGACGATGCTGCTTGGGAATAGTTTTTCACACAACTGAGGAGTTGTGTATCTGATCAGTATGCTTTGATGATAGTCTTTGACCGGTACACAACCATTAAAAGCGCGTGTGAAAAGGTGTTCCCTTGGGCAACCTGAGGAATATGTTATTATCACCTACAACAGAACATTTTCCAAAAGTATAAAGGGAAACATCTATTCTACTTGGTTAAAGGCGCTGCTTATGCTCATAGACTCTTCGACTTTAACCGCTACATGGAGGAGATCTGGAAGGCTAACCCGGCACTGGCAACATATTTGGAGGAAGCGGACGTGAGACTATTGTCATGGGTTCATTATCATGGAGAAATGTACAATATAAAAACGAGCAATATAACTGAATCTATTAACTCCGTTCTCAAGAGAGCAAGAGGATTTCCCCTAGTGTTTCTTTTGGAGTTTATAAGGGAAAAGTTGAGGAAGGTGGTATTGGAAAAGGCGAGAAGATGCTCTGCATCTCACTACTGAACATAGTCATGAGTTGAATACTTATTGGCGATTCGTGAGGAGTTAGCGGATACGATGACTGTCCAACCAATTAATGGAAGTCGATTCTTTGTGGCAGGTGGCAAACGTGACTGTGTTGTTGATTTGGAACATACTAAGTGTGATTGTGGTGTCTATGGAATCGAGAAAATACTTTGTTCGCATGCTATAGCAGCTGGAACCTTTGCTAATCGGTATATTGCAACACTTGTGTGCCCCCTATACCATAGGGAATATATATATCCAGGATACTTACAGAATATATATCCTTGTGGTGGAGAAGTTGAATCCCAGACTTGTTTTCCTCCAGATGTAAAGTGTGGTCCAGGGCAACAAAAGAAATCAATATGACAATCTTGGTTGGAGCTATCTAGGATGAGAGGACACAAACCGCGAAAGCTACACAAGGATTATAGCTGCTCAAATTGCAGACAAAATGGTCATACACGTCCAAATTGTCCAAATAGTGAGAACTATTCTTCTGTAAGTCTTCCAGAGGATGTCTTCTGTAAGTCTTCTGCAAGTCTTCGGTAAGAAGTCTGGATGTCTTCTGTAAGTCTTCAGCAGGATGTCTTCTTGAAGTCTTTTGTAAGTCTTCGGTAAGTCGTCTGGATGTCTTTTGTAAGTCTTCCGGAGGATTCTTCTTGAAGTCTTCTGTAAGTCTTCGGTAACTCTTCGGTAAGTCGTCTGGATATCTTCTGTAAGTCTTCTGGAGGATGTCTTCTTGAAGTCTTCTGTAAGTCTTTGGTAAGTCGTCTGGATGTCTTTTGTAAGTCTTCCGGAGGATGTCTTCTGGAAGTCTTCGGTAAGTCGTCTGGATGTCTTCCAGCTATCTATCTTATGTCTTGTGCACTTATGTCTTATGTCTTGTGAACTTATGTCTTATGAACTTATCTTATGTCATATGTCTTATGTCTTGTGAACTTATGTCTTATGAACTTATCTTATGTCTTATGTCATGTGTTTGAATAGGTTCCTTCATTAGAATTAGTTGTAAAAAAGATTAGTTCAAGGTTACAAAAGATTAGTTCAATCATACAGATCCAAGCCCTCAATATCGGTTTCTGTCCCATTGTTGCCAGGGGTCTCATCAAATAGCTCCGTAGCCATCTTCTCCCTAATACTCTTGACGTTCTTATCAGAAAAGGCATGAGGAAATGATTCCATTCCAAGAGCATGACACTCAATGTACTTCAAAGTGAACACACCACAATCACCAGCACGACACTGAGGTACTTCAAGAGGAACCGGTTAGTCGGAAGAGATTCGTCGAAAATCGTCACAGTAATCGCCTCAAAAAGGATGCTAGGGTTTTCACCAACTTTTTTTTTTCTGAAACACCAAAAAGTGAAAAAAAACAATGAAAAATACTATTTATATGTACAGTAAATTATCAGGTTAGGTTAAATATATCTTGGTTTTTTCCGGTTAATTTCAAATTGAAGGTAAATTAAGTTCGAGTTTGGTTTGAAAGACTTCTTGAGAAGTTTTCTCGGAGTCTTCTAAGAAGTCTTGAAATCTTCTACTGCATTATATGTTAGAAGACATCCCGGGAAGTCTTCTTGAAGTCTTCCAAAACCCTAAATCAATTAACTAACCAAAAAAATACTTCCTTAAACATAAAATAAACTTAGAAAGTGTTTAAAATCATCTTATTAGAGGATCACTAACAAATATTCGTCAAATTCAAAAAATAAAAAGTTAAAAAGATAAGATTTCAAAATCTACGCCTAAAACTACCTACAATACTATATAACATATGTT
>CAJHQQ010004217.1:0-31218 GCA_905132885.1 Moricandia moricandioides
AGTTACATTGACATAATAATGTTAGACATATTTATACTAAATTTAACTTGATAAAAACCCTAAATGTATAAGTTAACAAGTTTGATTGTTCCTCTTGGCCTTGGATTCTTACAAGAAGGTCTACGATATACAATGGAAAACGGTTAGAGATCGCAAAACCCATGACTGCCAAGGCAAAGGTCGTCACAGAGACTAAAACTAAAGTTATTTAGTGAGCTAATCCCTCTTTCGATTTCTTCAAATGCTCATAGATTTATGCTGTTATTCTCTAGCTCCATATAATTTTGTCAATCATCTTTTTCTTTCCCAAGCTTTACTTTGAACTCTATGATCTCAAAACTCATAGCCTTGTAGCTTTATTTTTCAGCACTGTGATTTATTTTTGAAAACCCTTTTTCAAAAAAGAAAATCATTGTGCGGTCAAATATTGAAGGTGACACTCTTTGTTTGTTTTCTCCTTTTTTTCAACAGACATTTTTTTTCTTCCATAGCTTGGCAATGAGAACGTCGGCAAGAAAGAATATTAACGAGAAGAAGACTGTTGAAACGTAATGACAATTGTATCCTCAAGTTCTTGATTCGCAAGTTGATTTGTTTTTATATCGTGGTGCTCTCTCTACTCTCAAATAATAGGAGGTGGACATCGATCAAATATTACAATAATTTTTAATATTTGTAATTTGTTTTGTGTTTTTGAATTGTTTTATTTCGAAGAAATACAGTTTGGATATCCAAAAACTTTTTAGATATACAGTTTAGATATACAAATATTACAATAATTTTTAGATATACAAATATTACAATAAATACTAAAAATTAATAATCGGATATCTGATCCGCTCCGACTTTATATAGATATATGTATATATATAATTAAATATATAATTTTAAATGTATAATTTTTAATCGGACATTTTTTTTCCATAGCTTGGCAATGAGAACGTCGGCAAGAAAGAATATTAACGAGAAGAAGACTGTTGAAATTTTGATAATATTTTCATTACGTTTCAACAATCTTCTTCTCGTTAATATTCTTTCTTGCCGACGTTCTCATTGCCAAGCTATGGAAAAAAAAATGTCCGATTAAAAATTATACATTTAAAATTATATATTTAATTATATATATACATATATCTATATAAAGTCGGAACGGATCAGATATCCGATTATTAATTTTTAGTATTTATGATTTGCTTTGCTTTTAACAGATGTTGAATTTTGATAATTGTTTTATTTTGATGACTTAGGAATATCTAGATTTTTCAAACTGAAACGAGTAACGCATTGAATCAAATTTAACGAATAAAAAATGTGACGATAAAGTAGTGTTTCAACATAACTAAAGTCAAAACGAGGCTGGGGTGTTTCCGTAAACAGCTCTTTTAGCTGCGACAACGACAATTTAATTAATCAACTCTCAGTATTAAACACGAGGGGGTACGATTATTTTATTGGACCAATAATCTCGCTTGGATAACATGGGCATGACCACAGAGGATCACCTTACGTGGCATCATTAGCATCCATCTTCGTGTCTAGCTGTCGGAAACTGTGTCACAAAGCAGAATATTGGTCAGCACAGAGTCAAATTCTTACACCTCCTCTCTCTAATTGCGAACACCCAAGGAACGAAGAGACCAAACTGACTCTCATGTGATTGATTCCTCTGAAAAAAATCTCAAATTTGCTATGCAGTCCGGTGAGTTTCGAAAGGCTGAACCTTTCGTTTTCCTGTGTCTTCCGTTGTCTTAAAGTTTAAACCTTTTTTGTTTTGTTTAGAATACGATGTTAGTACTCTGTACCAAGAAGCGCAGACTCGTTGGTTGAAACCGCCTGAAGTGCACTTCATATTGCAGAATCATGAACGATATAAGTTAACAGATAAGCCACCTCATAAGCCTTCAAGTAAGCTTTGACTTTTGCTTTCTTTCTTCACTGGTTTGGAGATGAAACGAAATTGGTTTGATAGAAGATTTATACTGTGTCAGGTGGATCGGTGTTTCTTTATAATAAAAGGGTTCTTAAGTTCTTCCGTAAAGATGGTCATCAATGGAAGAAAAAGAAAGATGGTAAAGCTATTGCAGAAGCTCACGAACGACTTAAGGTGAGATAGTTACTTCAAATTGTTGTTATGTTCGTGGCAACTTAGATGTTAGTTTGATAATGGTTAAATTTACTGATGTACTTTTTTTTCCAAGATATACTTTTTGCGACTTTAGATATGTTCTTTAATGACTCTTTGATGTTTGTTTATGAAACAGGTGGGTAACGTTGAGGCTTTGCAATGTTACTATGCACATGGAGAGCATGAACCTTCTTTTCAGAGGCGTATCTACTGGATACTAGATCCGTAAGAGTTTTCTACTCTTGCTCTCGTTTCATGTCTATGAAATGTATACTAACGTATCTTTATGCCAGGGAATACGATCATATTGCCCTTGTTCATTACAGGGATGTGAGTGATGGAAAAGAGGTCACTTTCTCCCATAAGCTATATTTCTTATACTATAAGCATAACTCTTGGTTTTTCGTTGAATGACGTTAAGGCTGGCTTTAACTTTTCAGGGGAAACAAACCAATGGACCCATTTTGCACTTTTCACCGAATCTTTCTACTCTCTTTTCAAGTCCAGGTTCCATTAGAACTCAGAATGCAAGCTACAGTCACTACGTTGGTGCCTCTAGTGACATCCATCAGCAGCGTTCATCTACTTCGGCAGGCAATGTAGAGGTTAACTCTGACGTTTTCTGTAATAGTGATGGAGTTGAGACCCCGAAAGGCAGTGGAAGTTCTTATGAGTTTGAAAATTGGGAGGCTTTAAAGATGCTTGAGGAACAACTGAGTCTTGATGATGATGATGTTGGTGTTAATACTGTAGATCCACTCTACGTTCAAAACGGAAGTTTGGATAGTCTCCAGTTTCCAGACATCGAACACCTTGTTCAACCAGCAACTGTTCATCAGAGACCAGAGAATAACAAACTAGGGAGATGTTACGGACTGAATGTTAGAGCCCAATATAATGCTAACACCGTGGATCCACTCTACAGTCAAAATGAAAGTTTGAATAGTCTCCTATCTTTAGACTGTACGGAGGACATCAATCACGTTACTCAACCAGCAGCTGGACATCAGAGAACAGAGAATAACAGGCTAGCGAGATGTTACGGACGGCACATTGGAGCTGAATATCAATGTGGAGGGAGTGGCGATCAAAAGGATGAATCTTTGAAAGATGTGCTGGACGCATGTGAGGTTTCTATAGCTCTTAACTCTGAGGTAACTCAATGTGGGATCAAGACTATCTTCTATCTGTTAATTAGTCTTCAGAAAGAAGAAAAGTACTAGGAATCTTAAGAGCGAGATTTTTCAAATTAAAATGCTTGTGATCTACTTACTGTTTGTGGAAAGCAGGGAAGCCCACCAAGTTCAGCGAAAGGATTTCTAACTGGAATGCAGGAAGATTCTAACTGGAGTTACAGCAACCAGGCTGACCAAGGTATGTCATCTACTTTGCTTAAGAATTCTGTTAGGCTTCATACCTTGTTTGACATCGATTTTGTTCTGATACTTGTCTTAAAATCAGCTACATTGTTGTTGCCTCAAGAACTTGGTTCTTGTTTTGAACATTCCTACTTGTTATTCTGAGCTGGGAGCTCTGAAAAATTATGCTGAGAACAGTAGAATGATGGACGGTGGAGGGACAATGGAGCAACCTTTCGAGCAAGTAATGAGTCAGACAGTTGCATACAAGCAAAAATTTACTATCCAGGACATATCACCAGAATGGGGTTACGCCAATGAAACTACAAAGGTCTATTTCTCTTACTCAATCCTTAATGGATTCTTATCTGATTAGAACATATGGTTGGTGAGTAGTTGGATTTTCATTTTGACAATGCAGGTGATAATCATTGGATCATTTCTCTGTGATCCAACAGAATCTACATGGTCTTGCATGTTTGGGAGTACTGAAGTTCCTTTAGAGATCATTAAGGAAGGCGTTATACGGTGTGAAGCCCCTCCATGTGGCCCTGGAAAAGTCAATTTATGCATTACTTCTGGAGATAGACTACCGTGCAGCCTAATAAAAGAATTTGAGTATCGTGATAAGCCTAACACATCTTTCCCTAGGTGCAGTCGAGATGAGCTTTTGTTACTTGTAAGGCTTGTCCAAACACTTCTATCAGACAGTAAAAGTAACCTAGAGCCAAGCGCTGAGAAGTTGGTGAAGAAACTAAAAGCTGATGATGATGATCAATGGAGCCATATCTTAGAAACGATTCTAGATGGCACTGCAACATCGTCAAGTACAGTTGATTGGCTTCTACAAGAACTGCTTAAAGACAAGCTGGATGCATGGCTGTCTTCAAGACCCCAAGATGAAGATGAAACATCTTGTTCTTTGTCAAAGCAAGAACAAGGCATTATTCATATGGTTGCAGGCCTTGGCTTCGAGTGGGCACTCCATCCAATTCTTGCTCGTGGAGTCAGTGTAGATTTTCGTGATATTAACGGATGGAGTGCTCTTCATTGGGCTGCCCGTTTTGGGAGGTGAGCAGAGCCTCGAGTAGACCAAAGCAACATTGTCTTTTCAACTTTTTAGACAATAACTGATACTGGTTTCTTTTGTTGTGGCAGTGAAAAAATGGTGGCTGCCCTTATAGCTTCAGGAGCATCAGCTGGAGCAGTGACTGATCCCACTGCGCAAGACCCAGCTGGTAAAACTGCAGCTTCAATAGCTGCCTCTAATGGCCACAAGGGTCTTGCAGGTTATCTATCAGAGGTGGCGTTAACAAACCATCTCTCGTCGCTCACACTTGAAGAAACCGAAAAATCTAAAGAGACTGCTCAGTGGCAAGCAGAGATGACTTTGAGTTCCATCTCAGAACGAAGTCCACATTCACTGAAAGACACGCTGGCTGCAGTGAGAAACGCAGCTCAAGCAGCTGCAAGAATCCAAGCAGCATTTCGTGCACATTCGTTCAGAAAGCGACAGCAGAGAGAACAAGAAGCAGCTATGGCTGCTTATTTTAAAGAGTACGGCATCTATGTAGACATCAAAGGGATCTCGACCATGTCTAAGCTAGCCGTTGGAACTGTAAAGAACTACCATAAGGCAGCTTTATCTATTCAGAAGAATTACCGTCGCTATAAACGCCGTAAAGAGTTTCTCTCGCTTCGCAAGAAAGTTGTGAAGATACAGGTGGGAAGATAGTTGTTTCCCATTAGCCTTTAGTGTTCACCTTGGAGCAGCTCTTTATTATCTTGTATTTGTTGGCAGGCTCATGTTCGAGGTTACCAAATAAGGAAGCATTACAAGGTTATATGCTGGGCGGTAGGAGTATTAGATAAGGTTGTGCTCAGGTGGAGAAGAAAAGGAGCTGGGTTAAGAGGGTTCAGGCAAGACGTAGAAGACAGTGAAGAGGAAGACATTCTCAAGGTGTTTCGTAAGCAGAAAGTAGACGCTGCTGTGAACGAGGCTTTCTCACGTGTTCTGTCGATGGCTAACTCCCCAGAGGCTCGCCAGCAGTACCACCGCGTGCTCAAAAGATACTGTCAGACAAAGGTGAGTGTGGTTTTCCGAGTAATGGAATGCTGGATGCGTTGGGGATGTCTCTTTGATGAATCTTTTATTGTTCTTTGCAGGCTGAGCTTGGGAAGACAGAGACATTAGGATCAGGTGGTGATGAGGATGACGATTTGTTTGACTTTGCTGATATGGAAGATGACAGTTTGTTTGCACTTTAGAGGTTTGAGTAGTGTAGTAGTAAGTAGATCTTATGAAGTTTCAAGAGAGTGAGTAGTTCTGTAAAGTTGCAATGAAGAAGAACACAAGGAAGAAGTTCTTCTTACTTGTTAGTAGTAGTGACTAGCGTCTGTAAATGATCTCTTATGGAGGCTCTAGTTTATTTATATTACAAATATGCATTTACTTTGTTTTGCTCCTCCGCATTGTTTTTCTGTTGCAAGAAATAAAAAGTTGATAAACTGAATAATAATTTATTCGAATCGACTAGATATAATATTCTCACCTTGTTACAAATGCTAAAATCACTATAAGAAAATTAAATAGAAAACAATCATTAAAATCTTGAAATTTTAAATTAAAACTAAAAAATTTCTAATTTGTGTTTAAAATAAAAAAAAAATTGATTTTTAAATATTGACGTTTTGGCATTCATATTTTTTTTACTGAAATATAAATAGTCAATTGTCAAATTTGGATAAAGTTGTTATATCCAGTAGGACAACATTAAAAAAATTATTGTGCTTTAGAAAATTTCAATTTAGTTTTATCTTTTTTTCACTCAAAAATTTAATTTCTAATTCAATATATTTTTAATTAAATATTTTTAAAACATGTTATATTAAGTATAATGATCATTACTCGAATTTATAACTGATTTTTCAAATTTATTAAATAATCAAATAAAAATATAATAATTAGAATGACTAATATTTAAAGATTGATAATTATTTTCTCATGAGTTAGGAAATTGTTCTAATTAATTTGAAAGTTTAGTTGAAATGGTTGTTTTTTCGAAAATAAGATGAAATTGTTAGTAATTAATTAAAGATGATGTCATCGACAGAAAAGAAAAATCTAGCACCAGCAACAAATATTATGAGGGTGTGACACGTGCGTATCTCGAAGCGTTTAATTAATTAATGGGACGCAAACGACGTTGAGTAGAATTGAAGAGAGCACATGATTCTCATTTGACGATTCACCACACCGATTTGTCGTTTAGTTGGGCGATGCGCACTTTAGCTATCTCGGCTCACCGGTACTCCCCTTCTTCTTCTTCCTCTTGAAGCTTCTTCTTTATCGAGAGATATACAAACGCCATCTCGTGAGAGTCCCTCTGCTCTCGTATCTTAAAATCAAATCTGTAAGTTTTTCATCTTCTGCTCCTCGTGCTCTGTTCTGATTCTTCGTATTTGCGTAATGATTCTCGCTACATCTGATGATTTATCCGATTTTAGAAACTTTTTGATGATCTTTAGCTTTGGATTTCTAATTTTGTTCGAATACGAATCAGAGTGTGAAATCTAGAGATCTGCAATTACTAGCTGTGCCGCATGTGGGGTTTGCAATCGTCTTCGATGTACAAGAGAACGTCATCGAGAGATTATTCTCCCATGGTTGACGTCGAAGATAACTCAGGTACGCATTAACAAACTCTTTATTATAAAATTATGGATCTGTGTTGATGGTCTTCAATCACAGATCATTTACTGGATAATGACGTGAACAAGGAAACCACAAATCCTCCATGGATGCGCTCTTTACCACACGTCCTTGTTGCTACTCTTTCTTCTTTCCTCTTCGGCTACCACTTAGGGTTCGTTATCATTTGAAGTTTTTGTTCAGGATTAGTCTTAGTGAATTGTTTATTCAAAGTTTTTTTTGTTTATAGAGTTGTTAATGAACCGCTTGAAAGCATTTCTTCTGATCTGGGCTTTACTGGAAATACTTTAGCTGAAGGTATTCCACTTTCTTGGCATATTAATTTACTTAGTCATCATCACCACATCTACTTAAAAATTAATAATATATGTTTCTCTTGGAATGTGAAGGCTTGGTGGTCAGTGTATGTCTTGGTGGCGCATTTATCGGATCTTTATTCAGCGGTGGAGCTGCTGATGGACTTGGACGACGCCGAGCCTTTCAGCTTTGTGCTTTGCCTATGATTTTAGGTGCTTTTGTTAGGTATTTTTTGTATTACCTTTCTCGATGGTATGATCCTTGAGCAAATTTTGGCCTTGTTTCCATTGTGTTATAATGTCTTTCTCTCTCAGTGGAGTTAGTAACAGCTTAGCTGTCATGCTTTTGGGAAGATTCTTGGTTGGGACTGGCATGGGTCTTGGCCCTCCTGTGGCAGCACTCTATGTGACTGAGGTATATCAACTTAAGAGTTCGCAGCACGTGATTATGGATCTTACTCTGCTACAAGTTTCAACCTGCTTATGCAAATTTCTCAAATTTTTGACTAGGTATCGCCAGCTTTTGTTAGGGGGACTTATGGAAGCTTCATACAGATAGCTACATGTCTGGGACTGATGGCAGCCCTATTTATAGGGATTCCAGTCCATAGCATAACTGGTTGGTAAGAAACTTCATCTTTTGTAGGATCAGTCATACTTGTTCGTAGAATCAGCTTTTGGTACACCTCTCTTAAGCGTATTTTAACAAGTTATATATCGTTATGGTACACAGGTGGCGTGTCTGTTTCTGGTTATCAACCATTCCTGCTGCGGCACTTGCTTTAGGGATGTTCTTCTGTGCCGAATCTCCGCAGTGGCTATATAAGGTCCGCTTTACAATTCACAACTTACACGGAATATGCATCACAGAGAATTATGAACTTCACACAGATGTTATCGTTTTTGAGCCTGATAATTACAGAGTTTCTACGCTACTGCTTCTCTTTCTTTTTACTTTTGTGATCATTATTTATGGAAGTCTCGTCATCTTATGCAGCAAGGGAAGATAGCTGAAGCGGAAGCTGAGTTTGAGAGGCTGCTCGGAGGATCTCATGTGAAAACAGCTATGGCAGAATTACACAAAGTAGAACTAGACAAAGCGGACGAGCCAGATGTTGTGACTCTCTCCGAGCTGTTATATGGTCGACACTCAAGAGGTATAAAAGTTTTTCCATTTTCCCGCAAATGCAAATGGAAACATGTAATGTATTCTTGTCTATATTTGTTACCTGTATAGTACTTTGTTATTCACTCGTTCCTTTTGCAGTTGTTTTTATTGGATCAACCCTGTTTGCTTTGCAACAGCTATCTGGTATAAATGCTGTTTTTTATTTCTCTTCTACCGTTTTCAAAAGTGCCGGAGTACCATCAGACATGGCCAACATATTTGTCGGAATTTCAAACCTCTTGGGTACTGTACCCTTCTCCTCAACTTTATTTTTTTCTTGTTCATCGACTTCTAAGCTATATGGACGTCGGATTGTAACAGTGCTGTGATTATCAGGGTCTCTAGTCGCAATGGTGTTGATGGATAAAGTAGGAAGGAAGCTTCTTCTCCTTTGGAGTTTCATTGGCATGGTGTGTTGCACATTTATTCGTGTTGTTACCTTCTTTCCTTTTTGCTTATTATCATTCCTAATGTGATCTATCTTGATGTGTACAGGCAGTGGCGATGGCACTTCAAGTTGGTGCGACAAGTTCATACTTGCCACATTTTTCGGCTTTGTGTTTATCAGTCGGAGGCACTCTAGTGTAAGTGTCTCTGTTGAATAAGAAATTTGTTAAATTATATTTTTGTTCTAAATACAACATAATATTTGTCATATTCTTATACAGGTTTGTGCTAACATTCGCCCTAGGAGCTGGTCCAGTACCAGGTTTACTCCTGCCTGAAATCTTCCCAAGTCGAATCAGAGCAAAAGCTTTGGCTTTCTGCTTGTCTGTGCATTGGGTAATAATAATAACAACAAACTTGTCGTCAATCATCTCATAAATTAACGTTGCTTAACAATGTTGGTTTCAGGTCATAAATTTCTTCGTGGGGTTACTGTTTCTGAAGTTGCTTGAGCAGCTTGGTCCTCGGCTACTATACTCGATGTTCTCAACGTTCTGTTTAATGGCAGTGATGTTCGTGAAGCGGAACGTGATTGAGACTAAAGGAAAAACACTTCAAGAGATAGAGATTTCTCTGCTAGCCAAACCATGAACGGTGTGTTTCCATTTTCCTTACCTATTCCCCTTCACTCTGTATTGTCCACTGTATAAGGAAACCTTCATATACTCTTAAATAAGACAAGATTGTATTTTCTGGTAGAGTTCGTTAAAATTTTACGTCAAGGAAGTAGTGTCAGGATTGGAATGTATTAGTAAACATTGCATGTGGGCTTTGTCATTATAAGAGGCAAGTTTGTAGTTTAATGATATGCACAGGGTGTATCTAATACTGTCAAGTCTGACGACAAACAAGGCTGCTATTCTTCTTCTTGAGGTTTTCATGTTTCGGAAAATCGGGAATCGTAATTGTTGATTGGTCCTTGCGATAAGTCTGGCTTGGAACTTACACTGTTTGATGCTCATACCAACAGAGAAAAAGCAGGAGATACTAGAGTCGATTCCTGGCGCGAGTGTTTCAAAGATGGCTTATGTATATAAGAGATTCGGCATCTAGCATCAGTTGATGACTGATAAGACTTTAGGTATAGATTGTCTCAAAACCTCTCGGCAAACTCAATCCCAAGCATGCGCAGTAATCAATTACATTTCGAATCCGAACTGTTGCGAAACATTGGCTTAACTACAGAAATACACTTATCTTCATGGACCAAATGAACGTTAAGTTCTAGATGAGAAAACGTACATGATTTTAATCAAATTCAAAGTGTTAAAGATGAAAAAAATCAAGTTTCAATATTTAATTTTAAAATAATATTAATAATACAGAAAACATTCATATATATGTTCTTAATTGAAAGCATTATCAGCTTTAGGTAGTTGTAGTACATGTGCAACAGCAATCTAAGCGAACATTAGAAAAAGAAAGATAGAGAATCAGAAGAACGGGTTATAATCCTGATGAATAGTTGTAAATACAAATCTTCAAAATAGCAATTTTAAGGTTTATCTCAACAATAGCATTCCATCATAAAAACTTTCAAAGTACTATTCATTTGACAATAAAAAATCTAAATCACTCTAACTCTTTAATCATTATCTCATTTCTATGTCCTAAATATTAAACTCTAAACCTTGATCACTAAATTTTAAACCCAAATATTAATCATATTTTTTCTAATCTTTAACCAATGCTATTTTGATTTTTTTTTCTTTTATGTGTTATTTTTTTCCTAAGTATATAATTCAATGTTATTTGAAGATTTTTGTCTAACCGTAACACTTAAGTTTATATATTTAACAGTAAAAAATATAAATATATAAAACAGAGAAAACCTAGCCGAACACAAATAAACTGGTAGAGAAAAAAGAACCCAGCATAAGAAAGACCTAGTTAACATGCATAAACATAGCCGAATATAAAGCCAGTAATTTTTATTTACATAACCACCCTACCATAAAAAAAAAAAGACAATGACTCAGAGGAATAATTTGCTAACCACACATTCAGAAAAAAAAATTACAAAAATAAACAAAAATAGCTTATAAATTCCCAAAGACACGACCTTGCTCTCCAAAAACAATCATCAAGCAATAAATCTTGAGACATCGTTTCTCATTGCCCAAGCCAAAACGAAAAAAAAAATAAGAAAAAATAAAAGGCCAAGAAAATGAGAGCCTCAATAAGACACTTATGGAAACTATCTCTCATTGTTTTGTTGGCAGCCTTTTCTCAACCATCCTTGTCTGAGTTAGAGAACTGCCCGGCTGATGCTGGTTCATCTGATGGCACGGAGACTGGGAAAAGACGTGAAGCCGCCGAGATAAAACCACCAGAACCAGGTAACCTTGGTGGTGTCATCCCCCAAGGTCCTGAGATGAACTGGCCCGGAAAATGGGAGCTGTTTCTGAAGAGCTCTGGCGTGTCGGCTATGCATGCCATTCTTATGCCATTGATCAACAAGGTCCAGTTTTACGATGCAACCATTTGGAGAATCTCACAGATCAAGCTCCCTCCTGGTGTGCCTTGCCATGTTTATGACCCCATCACTAAGGCCACTGATTGTTGGGCTCACTCCGTTCTCGTCGATATCGAAACCGGAAACATCAGGCCTCTCGCGGTAAACACAAAAACTACTCATTATTATTGTTATGCCAAACATAATGAATATTTGAAATATTGACTCTAATTAGATGTTAAAATTTTGGATAAATTCTAATTTTACCATAAGTTGGATATTATTTTTTTAATTTACTTTTAATGAATGAATATTTTCAAAAATAATCTAAATTTAAAATGAAAATAGACTAAACTATTTTTTTCTAAATATTTTAATTCAACCTAATAAAGTGTAAACCTAAATGTTAATATATTTTTGATTGTTATTAGCGATTTCTCTAAACTTTTATTTGGTGCTAAAATACACCAAAATGTTTGGTAATTTATTGTGAATCTTGCACCACTATTACATTCTAAAAATACATATCTGAAGATAATTAGAGATTTTATGATTGGATGGAGTTAATAATGGAAATAATATTGGCAGCTTTCAACGGACACATGGTGTTCTTCAGGAGGCTTAACCATAAATGGAACATTAGTAAGCACAGGAGGGTTCCAAGGAGGAGGAAACACAGCGAGATACCTTGCCGGCTGCGAAAACTGCGGTTGGGTGGAGTACCCAAAGGCATTAGCTGCAAGGAGATGGTACTCAACTCAAGCCACTCTCCCTGATGGCACTTTCATCGTCGTTGGAGGCAGAGACGCTCTCAACTACGAGTACATCCTCCCTGAAGGGATGGACAACAAGAAACTCTATGATTCCAAGCTTCTTAGAGACACTGATGATCCAGCAGAAAACAATCTATACCCTTTTGTTTGGCTCAACACCGATGGTAACCTCTTCATGTTCGCTAACAACCGTTCCATCCTTCTTAGCCCCAAAACAAACAAAGTCATCAGGGAGTTCCCTCAGCTCCCTGGTGGCGCTCGTAACTACCCTGGCTCTGCCTCCTCGGCTCTTCTCCCTATCCGCCTCGACGTCCAGGACCCTCCTGTCATCCCTGCTGATGTAATCATCTGCGGTGGAGCTAAACACGATGCGTTCTACCGCGCTGAAACCAAGAAAATCTACGAACCGGCCTTGAAAGATTGCCAAAGAATCAGCATCAACAGTCCAAAACCTGTGTGGATCACCGAGGCCATGCCAATGCCTCGTGTGATGAGCGACGCTGTGCTCCTTCCCAACGGAGAGCTTCTCCTCGTTAACGGTGTAAGACGTGGAACCTCGGGATGGGGTAATGGTAGAGATCCACTTTTTGCACCAATCATTTACATGCCAAACAAACCGTTAGGACAACGTTTTAAAGAACTCGCTCCTTCCCCTATCGCTCGTGTCTACCACTCCATCGCAATCGCTCTCCCTGACGGTAAAGTTCTTGTCGGTGGAAGCAACACTAACGATGGTTACAAGTACGATGTTATGTTCCCAACCGAGGTCCGCCTCCAGAAATACTCACCGCCTTACCTTGACCCGGCTCTTGCTAATATGAGACCAGTTATTGTGAACACAGCTACACCAAAACAGATTAGGTACGGACAAAGGTTTAACATTAGGTTCCACCTTGATCAAAAAGATGTGACAAAGGAGAATGTGATGGCTACAATGTCGGCACCACCGTTTACAACACATGCTGTGTCGATGAACATGAGGTTGCTCTCGTTGGGTATCTTTGATATCAAGAAAGAGGTTCGTGACCTTCATCAGATCCATGCCATTGCTCCTCCGAGTGGAAACGTTGCTCCTCCTGGCTATTATCTTCTCTCTGTTGTCTACAATGGTGTGCCTAGCGTTGCAGAATGGATTCAAATCGTCTGATTTTTATTTCCAAAAGTATTAATAATGGCCTTATTTTTGATACGAACTCCTATAATCTATGTAAAATAAAACCAAAATTTTGCTCATTGTGAATAATAATTTTTGATACGTTACAATTACTGTGCGTTTTTTTTCTGATTGATATAAGAGAATTGAGAAAAACTTTGCCATGAATATGGGAAATAATTTGTAGAAAGTAGCAGTTGTCTGAGTTTTATTACCCAGCTTTCGATTACCATATATTTTTTTAACCACATATTACCATATATTTTCATTTGAGTTTTAGTTTTTGATTGATTTTTAAAATATAAATATATAAAGTAATTTACAGCATTTTCAGTGTTTTTAATTATCTTAAATAATAAATAATAAAATAATTTATAACATTTTTTTAATATTTTTTAATTATTTAAAATATCAACAATGGTTATCAATCACATATGTTATGTTTACGGATGATAACGACTAAACCAATCAAGATTTCAGTAATAAATATCATAATTTATATATATTATAAGAATCTTAGGCCAAAAACATTCAATATAATTCTTCATAAAAAAACAATTTTCTGCAAATTCTAACTTTATATTTATTATAATAATACTATTTAAATATTTATAATTATATAATGTGTGAATATTTTCAATTCATTATCAAATTAGTTGCACTGGGAAATTAACCAATGATAAACACATCTACACCAAAACAATGTGCAAATCTTACAAATTACTCAATAACAATTACAATTATACCACTCGAATTCACAAGCTTTCCTAGCCGTACCCATGTAACCATTATATTTAAAGTTTTAAACTAGTAATGTGGTTATTCTAGTTCTCAAAATCTTAGTTTTAATATATTATTACATTTTGACCAGTGATTTTTAAAACTGCAGACATTTTTTTACAATTATGATAAAATTGATTGAATTTCTACCTTTATTAGAAAATAAACAACTAAAGTTGTTTCTTTTTTAGTGTTTCAAAAAATTTGTTATATTACAATTTATAATGTTTGATTTTCAAATAATTATATCCCATCTAGACTCGTGGTTGAATCGATAGATCTAGCAATATGGATATAATTTGGTTTAGATTTAATCAAATTATTAATTTAAAATCCTATAAAACCTTGTAAAAATTTAAAAATCCGCTATTAATCTATGATTTGATATTTAATGATCCTCTTAAAACCTAAAAAGCTGTTAAAATTTTGATTTTTTGATTAAATAATTCATATTTTTTAATATTATATAAAATTTTAAAACTTGTAATTCTTTTGATTTTGATAAAAAAATATCATGTCATTTAAAGAAAATGAAACAATGATAATAGAAAAAAAGAGGGTAAAATTCATTGATATAACAATATTAGTTTTTTTTTGTTATTAATAACCTATGATAACTTTGTATTTTTATATCTAAAACTTAACTCTACCATAAGCTTTAAAATATTTTTGAATACTCAAAAATGACATATCAATATTATGTACAAAATATCACAGTTGATAATTTTTTAATATTAAATTTTATATCTATATTCGATCGTTAAATAATATTCAAATTAAACAAAAAGTAGTTTTGCAGAAAAAAATAGAGTTATTATCCTTTATAAAATATGAGAATTATTAATTAACATAAATATTCTGTTGTCTATTTTAAATAAATAATATCTATATCACAATCAAATGTTAATAGCATTTCTTTGCCTAAGAACAAAATCATATTAAAAATCTGTGTTAATAGTATAGATGTGTCTCATAATCAGATTAATTAGAATTTTGATTCTGAATATCGTGATTCATGAGCATCGTTCAATTATATTTTTCTGATAAAATATAAATAATTATGTACTAACAATAATAAAAAGGAAAAGTACTAATGCTAAAATTGATAAACCTGCTCCGTTTATTCTATATTTATAATTCGACTAAAAAAGACCAAAAATAGGGGATTGAGCTTTATCTTCACCATTGGCTTCACTCGACGGAGGAACGTAAACAACCACCGCTTGGTTGAGAATCACAGACTCGAGGAGAGACTGTGAGTGATGAGGATTCCTTCAATGGCGTCCACCATCCGACCTTCCTTGCCCTTCTTCTCTGCATCTCCTCTCTCCCGGAATCTCTCTTTCTCCCGCGTCTCCTCCCGTAATTATCCTTATCTCAAATCTCGAAACTAGGGTTCCTATATTTGGTTCAATCTGCGATTATCATTCGTGGCTCACTTTTGTGTTTACAGGTGTTCCTCAGTCAAAGCCTTTTGGTACAAACACTCATAAGCTCTTGAGAAGAAGTGTAAGCTGCTTAGGAGTAGCTGAATCTGGAAACGCGTCTCAAGCAAGCACGGCCACTACTGAAGAGGATCTTCTCAAGTGGGTCAAAGATGATAACAGAAGAATGCTTCATGTCGTTTACCGTGTTGGCGATTTGGACCGGACTATAAAGTACATCTTTATAACCTGCTAATACCAAAGAGAATTAAGATTAACAGAATCATATCTTTCCTGCAGATTCTATACGGAATGTCTTGGTATGAAGCTCCTACGCAAGCGTGATATACCGGAAGAGAAGTATACAAATGCTTTTCTTGGTTATGGTCCTGAAGATTCACACTTTGTCATTGAGCTCACTTATAGTAAGAGTCTTATCTGTATTAAGAGCTCGCTCCAAAGTACTGTTCTTTGTTTAGCATTATGGGTTGGCTTATGTGAAGTGTTGTTTTATTTCCAGATTATGGAGTTGACAAGTATGACATTGGATCAGGTTTTGGTCACTTTGGTATTGCTGTTGACGATGTGAGCCTCGTTGTTGCTTTATGTGTGTTTGCTTTTTATTCAAGTGTTTCCACTTCATGTGTCTTGTTTCTAAGAATTCAACTCTCTTTCTTTCCAAAAAGGTGGCGAAAACTGTGGAACTTATAAAAGCCAAAGGGGGGAAAGTAACAAGGGAGCCTGGTGCTGTCAAAGGTGGCAAAACTGTTATCGCATTTATTGAAGATCCTGATGGTTACAAATTTGAACTCTTGGAAAGAGGTCCTACACCAGAACCGCTTTGTCAAGTTATGCTCCGTGTTGGTGATCTCGACAGGTCCATCAAATTCTATGAGAAGGTTAAGT
Source organism: Moricandia moricandioides (assembly GCA_905132885.1). Lineage (NCBI taxonomy): Eukaryota > Viridiplantae > Streptophyta > Magnoliopsida > Brassicales > Brassicaceae > Moricandia > Moricandia moricandioides. Next base: position 16,598 of record CAJHQQ010004217.1, read on the forward strand.
CCTATGAAATCCTTGTGTGATGAGAGGGTTTATTAGCCTGAACGATATGTGTTTTATCTGATATGTTTTCTTTGTTTCTTTCGTTTATCAGAATGTATTGTTGTTATCTTCTGATCATAGGTGCTTCTTCCTTTCTTTACAGGCTTTTGGAATGGAACTTCTGCGCACAAGAGATAATCCAGAGTACAAGGTAACATGACATGCCTCATGAATCCATTCATTTTTTACCTGCAAGTCCTACTCAGATTGTTTGTTTGATTGGTTTTGCTTTGGTTTATTTGTATTAACTTGCTTACCATAAGTGATTGTTTGCAGTACACAATAGCCATGATGGGATATGGTCCAGAAGATAAAACCGCAGTCCTGGAGCTGACATATAACTATGGTGTCACTGAATATGATAAAGGAAATGCTTATGGTCAGGTAAAGAGAAAATTTTGACATTTTCTTTCTATGTAGAGGGGTAGCTATATTTTGTGTAACTTGTAATTTTTTTTTTTGTCAGATTGCAATAGGGACGGATGACGTGTACAAAACCGCAGAGGCTGTAAAACTCTTTGGTGGGAAAATCACGAGGGAACCTGGTCCTTTACCATGTATAAACACGAAGATCACCGCGTGTTTGGATCCTGATGGTTGGAAGTCGGTAAGATCATCATTTTTCATGGAAAGAGCTCTGAATAATTGTGTTTGAGCTGCTAACCTTTTGGGCTTTTCAGGTGTTTGTGGACAATGTTGATTTTCTCAAAGAACTGGAGTGAGAGGAGAAAGGAGACAACCAAAATGGCTAATTTCATAGCAGTGAAAGAGACAAGAAGATGGGTTGTTTGTCTTGTGGTTTCAAATATCTTTGTTCAAAGTGAATGATTTGCTTTTCAAAATCTAGTGTAGTTATTCTACAGGATGTTCCATGTTGCGTCTTGTATATCAGTTTTACTTATACCATATTACCGTTGAAATAAATATGATATATGAATGATTATTTTGGTTTCTAGATTGTTATTTCAAGCCAAAGAAAGGAAGAAACGACTTATGCATACCATCATTTGACAATAACCGCACATGTTTATTGTGTGAATTAACCTAAGTGTTCGTTTTCGGTTTGGTTTGATTCTTTTTTCGTTCTATATGAACCATTAGAGTATTTATAAAATTTGATTAAGCTTTTAGTATGCAGAAAAATAAAATTGGAAATCGAGTTATATTCAACTCCATTTCGGTTATATTTTTCTGGATAATAGTCTTTTTATAAAATTTAAATTTTCAAACAAATAGATTCAAACTATTTGGTTCTTCGAGTAATTCAATTTTTGGATAATATTAGATATTTAGAGATATATATATTGTTTAAAATTTTATGTTTAGATATTTGATTATTTTCAAAAATAATTATAAGTAATATTTTAAATATATAAATTATATTTTGAGTATCCATATACTCATTTGATTTTCGATTTGGTTTCTGTTTTCATGTATAAAAAAATAAAAACATTTGAGTATTTGTAAATTTTGGTTTGGTTTGATTTTTGGTTTTTGGGTTAAAAGTGGTTAGACTTAGATTATATCTTGTTTTCCCCTCTCGAAGCTAAACCTACTCCCCAAACTTTAAGCACACAATTATTGTTCAGATACCCGAAAACATTGGCACCTCTGCAAATGAAAAAAAAAAAAGAAAAAAACAAGCGCCAATAATATTCTCCCTCCTCAACAATTTTTGGTTTCCCTCTCTCTCTCTCTCTCAAAATTTCGAAAGCTATTTTCGTTTTCCCTCTCCAAAATCTGTATTCGTTTCTACTAAATTGCTCACTCCAGTGATTCTGGAGAGTAACCCAATTGAAAAGTCCGAAGCTCCTTTCTAGGGTTTTCTTCCTCCTTGTTGCTATGGCTTTGGATGACGTGAAACCCTCGAAGCGCAAATCGAACCCTGGCGTTCGAGTCATCGGAGGAAGAATCTACGACTCTAGCAACGGCAGATGTTGTCACCAGGTCAGAAAGAACAACTCTTTACACTCCTCATTGATTCAACTTGTGTCACTTACTTATTTTGATCTGAGCTCCCATGTTTAGATTATCGATTATGTGGGGAGATTGAATTTGTTTTTTTTGTTTTTTTTCTCTTGCAGTGTAGACAGAAGACGATGGACTTCGTTGCGTCGTGCAAGGCCATGAAGAAGGAGAAACAATGTACCATTAACTATTGTCATAAGTGCTTACTCAACAGGTTTTGCTTTCCTTCTTTTTTCGTTTTTTTTTCCGCCTTTGATTATGTGTGTTACTGATTAGATATGTACATAGGTATGGTGAGAAGGCAGAAGAGGTGGGTGTGTTAAATGATTGGCATTGTCCTAAGTGCAGAGGCATTTGCAATTGCAGTTTCTGCAGGTAACATGTTCAGATCTTCCTTATTTGACTTTTGAGATTATTAAGAGAGAGAGAGTCTTTGTGTTGATGGTGATGATCTTACAGGAAGAAACGAGGCCAAAGCCCAACAGGGATATTGACACACAAGGCTAAAGCTAGTGGGCTATCATCAGTCTCTGAGCTTCTAGAGGTCGAGGGTCATGATACATTTTCTTATCAGAAAAAGCAAAAGCTGGTACATAACGCCCTCATTTTGTGATATAATCTTCACTTTTTTTTTAATTGTTATGCTTATTTTGATTATATTGTTTACGCAGGAGAATGTTTCCAATGGAGGTAGAAGTTGCAGCACTGACTGATTATATTGTTTGCGTTGAAGATGTCTTACAATGGAGAGACTAAGACTAACAGTTTTTATGTTATAAATCAGATATTGTTGCCAAAGACAGCAACAAAGTGGAGGGCAGGATCAATAAAGCCTTGAACAAGACCAAAACCGGCTTTCCAAAGGCAAAACTGGTATTCATTTTCTCTTTCTTGTATTCAAGGCTTGTGTGATCTACGCTTCATATTTTGCTTACTTGATTATATTGTTTTTGTAGGAGGATGATTTCATTGAAGGTAAATGTGGTGTCTGTTTGCTTTGAAGTTCTCCTAATACGGAGACTAACAGTTTTTAATGATATGAATCATATGCAGTTGCTAAGGAGAACAACAAAGCCACAAGCAAGATCAAGAAAGTCTTGAATAAGACAAAAACTGGCTTTCCAAAGGCAAAACCGGTATTCATCTCTCTATCTTGTATTCAATGTTTTTGTGATCTAAGCTTCGTTTTTCTTATATTATGCTTATTTGATTATATTGTTTCTGCAGGAGAATGTTTCCATTGAAGGTACAGGTGATGTCTGTTTGGTTTGAAGTTGTCCTAATACGGAGATAATATGACTAATTGTTTTCATGTTACGAATCAGATGTTGCCAAGGAAAACAACAAAGGGACAGGCAAGATTAAGAAAGCCGTGAATAAGACCAAAAATGGCTTTCCAAAGGCAAAACCGGTATTCGTTTCTCTATCTTAAATATAAGGTTTTTGCGACCTAAGCTTCATTTTTATATAATGCTTATTTGTTGTATTGTTTCTGTAGGATGCTGCTTCGGTTGAAGGTACATGTGCGTCTGTTTGCTTTGAAGTTGTCATAAAACGGAGAGACTAAATTAACAGTTTTAATGTTATGAAACAGATGTTGCCAAGGAGAACAACAAAGCGGTGGGCAAGATCAAGAAAGCCAAAGCCATTAACAAAGTGAAAGAGGAGGAAATTCAGATTGAGGCCAAACTTCCTAATGGTATAAGCTTGACTAATGTCTCAGGCATTGACATACCCACTGAGGAAACTGGAAATGTATTGCAGTTTCTTGAGTTTTGTTCAGCCTTTGGAAAGGTATTTGGTTATATGACTTATCATCTGTAATCATTCCTTGTGCTGTTTACTCTCATAATCTGTGTTTCATCTGTCTTTTCTGATAGGCTCTTGATTTGAAGCATGGGCATGCTAAGTCTATTATTGCTGAGTTTTTTGGAAGTGGGCGTTACACAAAGAGACAACAATACTGCTCTGTTATACCGATGATGATCCAGTTGATGGAATTAATATCACATGATAGAGATATGTATGACTGTTTTTCCTTATGCCCTGGAACAAAGTATATATATAACTGTTATTATTTCTGATGCATTTACTTGCCTCTGACAGGTCTTTGTCTCTAAGTGCGACTGACAGCACTTGGTTCAGTTCTCTTGGAGAGTGCCTATTGCAATCAGGAGTTCTGAGTGATGTTTTCCCACCTGAAACTTTCAAATCAGGTGTCTCAGAGTATAAGAAAATGAATGCATCAACAAGGCTCAAACTTCTCAACTTCTTATGTGATGAATCACTTAGCACATTGTATGTATTCACATAAACTTTTCTTGTAATTTCTGCTACGTTGTGACTTAAAACAGTTGTGAAAAAATTATAGGAAAATGAGGAATTTCATTGAGGACAAAAGTAAGGAGTCTGAATCAAAGGAAAAAGAAGCAAAAGAAAAGGCTGCAGCTGCAAAGGAAAAGGTATTTCTATAGTCTGCAAGATGATTTTAAATTACCAGAACTATTTGTGCTAAACTTCATTTTCTTATTCCTTATAGGAGAAACAGCTGAGGCAGAAGATTCAGGGTGATCTTATCAAAGCCCATATGGAGAAAAATGGAGCTCCATTGTCCATTGAAGAGCATCACAAAGTCTTGGCTCAAATAAAAGCTGAAGCTAAAGAAGCTCATGGCGAGATGCTGAAGGCAACATCTAGAAGTAAATCTAAACTCCCTTAAAAGACTCTTTTATCATCAATGTTGTGTTTCATGCTTAAACTGATGAAACCTGTTTGCAGAGAGGCAACGATGTGATGCTGTTAGAACTGACCCGATCCTTTTGAATAATGATGGTCTTGCTCTCTGGAAACTAAAGTGCTTTGAAGAAGAACCAAAGTTTTTGCTTCAAGGTGTGAAATTTACTAAAACTTTTTGTTTGTGTTTTTTTGATGCGAGTGTTTCAAATCTCATCCTTTTATTCATTCACAGATAGAGGAACCTTTGATGATTTATCTCTACATGAAAAATGGTTAGCTTTCAAGCCTGAGCAGAAACAAGAGATAGAGAAATATATCTCTTCCAGCAGGTAAGCTGATTCTAATACAGAGGCTATTAGCATTGCCTATAGTTGGATTTGTAAGGTCAAAATTAATTATATTCTTGGGCATGGAACAAAATCAATCGTGCTTCTATTTTGTAGGATGAAACTGATGCTAGCACAAAAGAAAGCAAATGTGGAACTCAATTAAAGAAAGAGAATAGGCCATCATGCAACATTAAGTATCCTAAAAAGTTAAACTTATGTCTTCTCTTTTTGTCATTTTGGCTTCTTTTGTTCAGTTCGGCTTAATTCTATTGTATGATATGGGCATGATATGCTTGTTCTATGCCTCAAGACTCTTTCTAAGAGGTGGAAACCTTAATCTTTGCTGTTTCATTAATATTTTTGTATCAACATCTTTGATTATAGAAAATTGAAAATGTTAACAAGAAAATTCATAGTGTTTTCAGAATGAATACATATTACTTTTGAATTGAGTTCATTCTGAAAACAAGATTAACATGTATTCGTACAATTCTTAATCTTAGTTTATTCGTACAAATTAATTTGACAAAATAACAATCAGCTTGATTAGTTATACAGTGAAGTGATTAATGCTATGGAAGTGGATTAGTCTTGTTTATGCAATCCTCTTTACGCATTTACTAAACTTGGAGGGGATACGGGCTAGGGGATGTGTATCATTCAAGGTGGCTCGAAGATGATTGGCAGTTAAATAGTAATGAAAAGTTATACATATATATATATATTTATCAATTTTATTTGTGCAAATGCTCTACAGTTTACTCAGTTTGCCCAAATTGTATGACTTGCGTTTTTACACTACTGAATCATTGAGCTTCCCCTGAAGCTTCAAATCAATCCAACTTTTCATAGAAGCAACATATTTTAGATTGTATTTATAGTCTACTTCCCTTGAAATCTTGGAATTTTAAATACCTGCCACAACGATTAATAAACATGTTACTTAATTCAATTACTAAGTAATACTATAATGCTTAAGAAATATAGGGCTATTTACCAATAGCATACTGATTGAAGTTAGAACATGCATCACATAAATTATACTTTCCAACAACTAGTTACCTCTCCATTATTTATTTATATAATTATTATAAAAATTTATCTAACAAGACCTGTAAAGTCCATCATTGTCGACCTTTGAAGAAGCAAAGAGCGTGCCCTTCACAGGTTTATCACATGTCGACCGGTGTTCATCCGTACATTATACATGTTTTATTTCGTAATAATTAAACAAATATTTTATCCAATTTAGATTTTAATTTAATTCCTTAAATAATCAATAGACCCTACAATAAGATGAACAAGTAAAAAAAACAAGAAAGTTTAGGATTCATTTGTCTGGATCCGAGGGTTCGAGGTAATGCGATAAGTTCAACGGTATTGTCTCGTGTTTTTCATGTCATTGGAGCATTTATGTCCCCACACAACGTGGTTACGACTTACGATCCCAATTAAAAATTTCACCTCTAATCATATTTTCAAATATTATAAAGAAATAATTTCAAGAATGTTTTCTTCATTTTTTTGGCTCGTTCATTAAACGTTATTTCAGTTATAAAGTTTTAGATAGTTTTTCTTTTTGCCAAGTAATAAATTGGAAACAATATTTGTTTCCACACAACATTACCGTAACGCCAACATAATGCTCATCTCTTCATAATTTCCTAATATTTTATGACTAAATAATTTCCTAATATTTTGAGAAAGAGTTTTATAATTTAGCTGATTTACGTTATCCTGTAGACATTATTTTAAAAGTAATTTACCATGTGTCATCATTATAATGATTAAAAATGATAGCATGTTATACTAATAATAATGACATAGATTTAAGCTAATTGTGACATGATCATTACATTAAATGTGAATTTATTTTTTGGTAAATTTTTCAATAATAACTCATAAATTATTATTAATATAAAAATAAATAATATAATAGTAGAAATATAAAATTAATAATATTTTAAAAAATTTAAAATATTATTTAGTTCCATTTTTTTAATAATTTAATAATTTTACTTACTAAACAAATCTTCAAAATTTATGTAATTTTTTTACTACAAAAAATGTAATTTCTGATTCCGTTACATTAATTTCTTTTAATATATATAAATTCTAAGAATATTATTTTTAGGTGTAGATAATTATATACCTAATTTTTTCCTTAATTTTATAGAATTTTATTTAATATATATTAATCAAATATAGATAAAAAATCTTTCCAAGATGATAATTTAAATATATACATATATATTATTATAAATAAAATTTGAATAAAAATAATTATTTTATCTTATTTTTACATCGAATTAAATTAAAATGTTAAATTAAATATTTTAAGCAAAATCTAAAAGTCACAAAATTTCTTTTTCAAAAATATTTTATATTTTCAAACTTTTTTTTTCACTTGATGCATGAAAACATCTAGTTCACATTAGAACGAATAACAAATATTTATAAAGTTGAAGTTAATAATCTATAGTAGCTATAAACCATAAAAATGTTGCTATCTAATTCGTTCTTAGTTATTGAATAAAGATTACAAAGGAATCTAACCAAGCCCACGCGTTTTGAAAATAATGGGTTAAAAAGAAAATATAACAAAGGCTCTAGCATTCTCAAATTATTAACTTATAGCATTCTCAAATTTGCTACGGCAAACTGGTCAATGATTTGAAAATGACAAGAGAAATTACAATATGTAACTTTTAAATTAAGAACTGCTGAACTTCACTAATCAGCAATGTGCGCAGATCTAGTACAAGATAATCAACTTGACAAGCTTTGGCAATCTTCATGGCCCGTCGGGCTTCGTGTGCAACTAACTAATCAAGTTCACCATATCTAATATATTTCCAAATTACTATTACCCACTCATACACGAAGCGGGTAATTGATTTTACCATAGTATCTTTAACAAATTTGTTTTACTACAGTATCTGTATTAAGGGAATATCATGGATATAAGCAAACCATTTAACCCAAGCCATCATATCCATGTGAGCTTAACATTATAATTTTACCATTTGTATCTCTTGACTTTTGTATATATGAGTGAAATCTTACTTTCTTTCTCAAAATTCTTCGTAAATCAATATCATAAGTTGATCTATATATATATATATATAATCAAAATTACCAATGCTGACAACAAAATATCGGGGTTGATGCTAAGAGTAAGGGGTACGTTGCACCATTTTAATGGTTAGCATTCACAAAAGCAAGAAAAAATATGAGTACTAGTACTCAATTTTTATTACTGTTTCTTACATGTAATTGGTTTGTCGTACTTTAACAATATTTTCCCGCCAACGTTTAACGGTTTGTATAACTAATAAAAATGATTACAAGATTGTTAGTTGATAAAGTAAGGGTTTCCAAAGGATTCTCTTCGAGAGAGCTGCAGCTTACGGTAAAAAGAATTGTAGATAAGATTTTACAATGGAGCTTGGTTTTCTATATGTGGGATGGTTAAGCGATATTTGATGAGATAAGTATTCTAGATGAAATACATATTTGTAAAAGATATGAAAATAGGTGGGAAAGAAGAAATCGAATAGAGAAGGAATAAGAAAATTGAGAGAGAGCTGATAATTCATCTCAATTCACAGTTTAATTTGGATTTGTGGAATTATAGTTTAGGTAGATTTAAAATTAAAATTTGAAGATTAGGAGTGTAACGTCCCGACTGCCCACAGCTAATGGGTCACCCATGCTCATTCTCTCGGTCCGTGGGCCCCATCCCGTTCTCACGGTTGATGTCTAAATATTCCAAGGCTCGAAATCATCGTATACTGACCCTGCAATCACCACCCGACCTTTTTCCGTGTTTTGTCTTCACTCGCGCACGATATCACGAATCACTTCCCGATAGGTCACCCATCCTTTCACTACTCCAGCATAAGCACGCTTAACCCTGGAATTCTAATCGGATGTGTGACAGAAAATGTAAGTGCACTTTTGGTGACTTAGGTAGCCAAATCAATTTTCTTAAACCTTTTTGCATATCACAACTTAGAATGTTACAAGGAGGTTTAGTCATGAAGCTAAACCTTATTAATTGGTTTAAAGTTACTGAACTTTGGAGTAAATCTTAGTAATGAATCATGGGTTGTTATTTTAAGAGCTTATTTTAATAACCAAAGTATTAAGATCTTGAGTTAATTGGTTTGCGGAAGGGTTAGAGATGTCAATGATACTTTGATCCAACACACGATGACAAGGACAGCTTCCAAACTCCACAGTATCATACAAGAGAAAAGAACACATTGCGCGTGGGGTTGCTTTCGATTCCTTTGTAGTCTTGCTACTTTTTAGAAATGTTGACATGGCACTATCCTTAATTAAGAGACACTCTTTTGTTTTTTGAAACAAAATATCACGCTCCTTTTTCTTAATATACAAAAGATTAATAATATTATATGCATTATGCATGATGAGATAAAGTATGGGATACAGTTCCCTTGTTAGTTGTTTCTTTTTCTTTTCTTTTTTATTATCTATAATGAGTATGATGTATACATGTATGTGAGTATATATAGGTTAAGTCTTTCTCTCTTTGCACAACATCTTTATGGTCTCACTTTCTCACTCACACATACTCTCTACATTTTCACTCTCTCTCGTATTTTCTATTTTGACTAAAGGTTTCTCTCTCGTTAGAGTTTGTTAACTATCATGAAAGACACCAAGAAGAAGACTCCATGCAGCAAGAAGCTTGGAGGATATTTGAGAGAGCAAAAGGGACGGCTTTACATCATCAGAAGATGTGTGGTCATGCTCATTTGTTGGCGTGATTAAACACTTGCGGTTCCTCTACATATGCACATCAGTGTACTAGATAGCATATTTGTGCACACAATGTCTATTTGTAGTGTCCTACTAATATATGATTGAAGAAAGGGGGTTGGATCTTTGTGGCTTTAAGCGATGTGAGATGAGTTCACGAGCTGGACATATAATGGTTTCCCAAGCATATATCCTGATATCTCCGAGGTGTTTAGAATATAAGTTAAGATAATTAGATCATCTTTTAAATAGTAGTGTATAATATAAAGTAAGGGGAGAAAGTATGATCATAGTTTGTCAATGCATATAGGATACTTTCTAGGGAAATATATTTTCTCTCGCTGACTATTCCAAGTCTTCATTATTGTTTTGATATTTAACAATAATAATAATAATAATAATAAAAAGCCAATTAATATTGTTATTTTTGTGCTTAATTATACTTGTCAGTTACTCTTTAAAACTGGTTTTAGTTTCATCAGAAAAAAAGATTTAACACTTAACAGAAATATAGTACTTAGCATGTATATCAACAAAACATGGGCGCACATATATCAAATTCAAAGTGATATGCAAAAAAAAAGTTGATGTTGCGCTTTTAAATTCGATTTACCGTGAAAAAATGTTTTAGACTATAAATGGTATTAGTAAAGATTAGTTTCGGACATACCGAAGATTAAGGTCCAAGAAGCATTGAAAATTAAAAAAAAATTGGTAATTAGATTTTCAGAAGAAAAGAAATTGGTAACATAATAAATTGTGAATAGAAATAATTTGGCATTTAAGAATCTGAAATGAAATTCAGTTGTCAATCATATCAAACATTTTTCATATCTAGCCCCTATATTTGAACATTCAAGCACATGTGTTTGTTTGGACCTACAGACTTAAATTCAACAACATTATTAAATGCGACTGTTTTCATTTACATTAACAATTGTTTGAAATTTAATTATTTTAAAAGAAAAAAACAAGATCTATCAGTGGCTAGAGAGAAAAGGATATTTCATCAAAATAACAAGACATGATTTGTATAGGAAAAAAAGAAAGAAGAAGAGTCATTAGCACTTTACTGTTTTGCCTTGTGTCTTATTACCGAGTTTGGGAGAGATTTACTGATTGAGATGCAATGCATTACTTGATTGATATTCAGAAGAACTGACAAGATATTCAAAGCTGACCAATGAGAACGTGCCGCGACTGAGTTAAAAAGTATACATACTCATAGTGATGACAGCTTTTATGTCTGCCCACGGGCAAAGGCCAATGTTCTAGGACCCATACACCATCAGATCCGATCGCCACATCATCTTCTATTTGCGTCTCCAATGAATAGGACCCGCACCTTATGGCATTTTAGTCTTAGACCCAAAGAGCCATTACGATCGTTTTTGATCTCTATCGTTGAAAAATGAAGACGTCCGGTTAATGGTTACCTTTTGGCTATTGTGAAGACGGTTAAAATAAAAGTTAGCATCATAACTAATATGATATCAGTAGTATCATATGAATATTCCCTCCGTTTCATATGAAATATTGTTGTAAATATTATTTTTTTGTTATAAAATAAATGTTATTTTCAGTTTTTAATACAAAATTTATTAATTTTATGCTGTAATTTATTATTTTATAGGTTGAAATATGATCATATATATTTGTGTTTTACAAAAAAATAATAATTATTTTTAAGTTCATATTTAAAAAGCTAAAATAACATTTAAATGAAAAAAATATGAAATCTTTATTTTTCCTTCTTTTACGGGAAATCTAATCACTTGTCCTAACAGCAAAACACTTGCGATCAATTTGAAAAAATTGACATTTACTTTTGAACACTTTGTAATTATAACCAAGTTGGTTTAGGATAAGGCTTAAATCTACTGATTTGGAGTCTGATTTCTGTTAATAACTAAATTATTGTTGTTTTATCTAATCAATATAGTAATATGTTTTAGATTTCATTAGAAAACATAGAATCAGACCAGTCGTTAGTATTATGACCTGAGAGATTAGTTGGACTTCAGACCAAGACCAACCACACCTGAGAAATTATATTCACTATTGAACCGACACTTATTAATGTAGGTTTTAAATATTTTAAAACTATAGCAAGAAAATTTATTTTAACTAAATGGGTATGATATTGTAATAAATGACTGAGAAAGATACATATACAGGTGTCTTTGATCTATTCCTACTTTTATCCATGTACAAACACATAGATGAAATCAGTATAAGGTATATTGATGAACACGCAATGGCTTTAATAGTTGGTGAGTGGTTTTCTTATTATTGTTCAAATTTGACTGTATTTGGTTATTTTCAAATATCGTAGTAGACTGAGTTAGGTAAATGGAAAGGGAATGGAGATTTAAATAAATCATAATTGTTAAGAGTTTGAAAGAACATAGCAAATGGTATTGTATAATATATGATGGAAATTTAAGTTCATTTGACAATAGCATTTTATGGGAAAAAAGCCATGCGTTGTACACTCTTCAAAAATATTTTTAAAGAAAAGATTGAGAGATCTAAAATCCGAATGGATCTTCCGAATAACTTGTCCACTCTTCAGATTTTGGAATTCGATTGCAAAAGATCCGTTAATAATTGGTCCCTTATACTTAAGCATTAAACTATGTGGGTATTCAATTTTTTATCAAAAGAATTTCAGCAGCCCATCATTACCGCCACAGAGCCCATCTTTCATTGTTTTATTTATTTTTCCATATCCTCCGGACTCCTAAGGAAGTTTTAGTAGTAAATTGACTTTACTACCTAATTATTATTTTGAAACTAAATTGAAAAGGATTTACATAAGGTAAACGCTCAAAACTCCAAATGGGTTCAATCATATTTTTTTGTAAAAGAATAAATAAACAAACTATCATTAAAGTTTCAATCGTTCTAATATATTATAAACAAAATTATATTGCCTCATGTATTTGCATAGAAAAATCTGTCTTACAGTTGAGAGCATGTTGTTTCAATTATCAACTTACTATTTGTATCCATATATGTATATGTTTCATTAAATATCCATATATGTATATGCTTGTTTAAGCTAAATTTATCATCAAATATTCGATAAATAACTTATTGCCAAATATAATTTAATTCAAGTTGTGAACCACATGGTGCCATATCTAACTTAGTTTAGATAACCGTAAGCAGAGCCGGCCCTTGGGCCAAGCCAATGAAGCAGTCGCTTACAACCTTTTTATTATAAATATATTTTCAGTCACAATTTTTTTAAATTCTTTTTTAGTCTAATGGTAAATTTTAAAAGTTATAAACTTTCTTTATCTAATCAGGGTTCAAAACTCCATAAAAGTAACCATTTTTTTTAATTTGTTTCTAACCATAGATTTTTTAGGGCCGGCTCTCACCGTAAGTGTTTATTGGTCTTATGGAGCAGTTCTGGAGATGTTTGGTCCTGATCTTATAAAGATCAAAAAAAATTGACCTCATTGTTGCTTGGTATGTTATGTCTTTAATTAGATGGAACAGCATGCAGTTGAGCTCAAGGTATATATTCGCCCTTTGAGAAAAATGATGTGCACCCATCCGAGCAAATCTAGTTGATTCGTTAGCCAATAACCATTCTTAAAACCATCAAAACACCAATTATACCTTTCATACTTGATTACTTTACATATGCTTCTCGCTGGAATTTTATTAAAAAGGGAAGCATATGAGTTGCTTCTTATCAATATGGAGTTATTATTTCACGTTTATTTTAGTTTTTTCCCTTGGTTGATGGTAATCAGTACAATCCAAATAATTTATGCAGATTTAATATGTTCTAGTCAACATATTTGGCCTAGTGGAAGAATGAAACATTGTGTCTTGCTTCTTTATCTTCCAAGAGATAGGAGAATCACTGGCCAACGAAGGCACTAAGCGAGACAACTTTGGCGAAGAACTAAGAATAAGACAACTCCAGCAAGCGATTTGTTTCATGATCTGAGTTTCTTTAGAATTATCTGATGCATAAGCTAAATTTTCAGTTTTTACATTTTATCTTTATTTTAATGTACTTGAAAATACAACAAAACCCCTTTTTCTAGCTTAATTATACTCTCACAGATTTGTAGCGTAACTTTGGTCTATATATGTGGAGCCGACCCTAAGTACTACTCTTCATGATGCCTCAAAGCTGTCAAGTAACACCAGAGATGAAGCCAGTCGTTAGAGTTCTCTTGTGATGTGCCTCCATGAAGATCTGATCTAATCTTCCCATATGCTTTTTTTCAAGATAATGTTTGCCCACCTTCTAAATTCAACCACTGGTGTGGGTAGAGAAAACATAATACCTTTTCTGCTTCTGCCTTCCCTGTTTCTTCTCTTGGTTTCTCACATCCAGGGTTTTGGGTGGTAACACCAACCTTCTCTTAGTAAATATCATATGTGGAGTTGCAGATGTGCCTATCCCCTTTTTCGTGTCTGCAGATATAATACTAGGATGGGGATTTTTGTGACCTTTTTCTCGTGGAAAGTTCTTTTTTTTTTGATAAGTAAATAGTAGGAAAGTGTTTAGATGAAATATTCAAACCTACATGTTATCTATAAGTTTATGATTATGAACTATGCCTATCCTTATATCTATACATCTATATACCTATATATTACTAGTGGCTATGTGCAACACCTAGATCAACTTTTCGGTTACTAATAAAAATATAGTTGCATTATGGTTGTGGGTGTTTATATTGTGTACATAAATGACATGTGTGGGTTGTGGTCCTGTGGACATAGGTT